>PVLC010033537.1:0-17460 GCA_004027655.1 Graphiurus murinus | reverse complement strand
CTATTTTTTATTCTTTATTTTTGAAACCGAGTCTCACTAAGTTGTGGAGGGCCTCACTAAGTAGCTGAGGCTGGCGGCAAACCCGGATCCTCTGGTCTCAGCCTCCCGAATGCTGGGATCACAAGCGTGCGCCACCACGCCCGGCTTGTTATTAGGTTTTTGCTTGTTTGTTTTGTAGGGGGCGGGACAGCACTGGGGATTGAATTTAGAGGCATTCTACCTCTGAGCTTACCACCCCCCAGCCCTATTTTATCTTTTTATTTGGAAACAGGGACTCACTAAGTTGTGGAGAGCCTCACTAAAGTTTCTGAGGCTGGCCACAAACCCGTGATCCTCCTGTCTCAGCCTCCCAAGTACTGGGATTACAGGAGTGTGCCCACCGCCGTGCCCAGCTTTTACTTAGTTTTTTGCTTTTTGAAACTGGGTCTTCCTAGGTTGCTGAGAGTCTCCCAGTGTTGCTGGGGCTGCCCTTGAACCTGCAATCCTCCTGTCTCAGCCTCCTAAGCACTGAAATTACAGGTGTGCGCCACCTCGCCTAGCTCTGACCCCCCTCTTCCCAAAGAGCAGGTGCTGTGGTTTGGATATGATTTAATTGTCTCCTGGCCCTACCCAAAAGGTCCACGTGTTGGAGTTTGGTCACAGGGTGTTTTGGAAGATGGTGTAACCTCTTCCTTAAAAACTTGCATCTGAGCTGGGTGTGGTGGCCCACGCTTGTAATCCCAGCATTCGGGAGGCTGAGACCAGAGGATCTGGGTTCGCGGCCAGCCTCAGCTAGCTAGTGAGGCCCTCCACAACTTAGTGAGACTCGGTTTCAAAATAAAGAATACAAAATAGGGCTGAGGGTATAGCTCGAAGGTAGAATGTCCCTGAGTTCAATCCCTAGTACCGCAAAAAAAAACCCAAAAACAAAACAACAACAAAAAAACTTGCATCTGAATTTTCCCCTTGCTAGGCGTCGTGCACGTTTGTAATCCCAGTACTTGGGAGGCTGAGACAGGAGGATTGTAGGTTGGCAGCCAGCCTCAGCTACTTAGAGAGAGCCTGTTTCAAAATAAAGACTAAAAAATAGGTCTGGGGGTGTAGCTCAGAGGTAGAATGCCCCTGAGTTCAATCCCCGGAACTGCAAAAAAAAAAAAAAAAAAGCTTTGATTTCCCAGTCTGGAGTTTTGTTTTGGAAGCAGCACTGTGGCGGCAAGGTTCTGCTCTGAGCTCCTGCCTGTGCGCCCTCCCCCCCCCTTCCCTTCGGGCAGCCAGCCGGGAGGCTTCATGACAACCTGTGACCATTACCGCCCCCGCTCGCCAGCCCCTTGTCGAGCTAGCTGGGCGCTGCTGGCTCCTATCCCTCCCTCAGCCATGGTCACCACCTTGGTCCTCCTGGTGACTCTCCTGCTTTCCTGCTCGGACCAGTTCCTGGGGCAAAAGAAGAAGGTGAGTAAGCTGACCAGCTCCCATTTTCTACCTTTGAGATGGCGGGGGTCGTGGGGGGGCAGACCTCAGGGGGGCTTTGGAGGGAGAAGCGGGGATGGAGCCTCCCGGGGGCAGTTAGCTCCGGGCAGGCGTGGTGGGCATCTGGGCACACTTGCAAGCCCTGCTTCATCTTTCCCTGGCGGCCCAGGCGTGCCCCAGGACCGGCACCCCCGGCACGGCCCTGGCTGTCTCGGGCTTGGAGCCCAGTCCTCCCCGCCTGCTCCTGTCTCTCCTCTCCGACCTAGTGACCCCTCTAGACACGGTGACATTCTTCCCTCCCTTCCCGCCCAGCCCCTTACTGGAGTGTGAACAGGAGAGGCAGAGAGAGGCCCCCTGCACCCCACTCCCTGGGCCCGCTGGGGGAGGGCGCAGCGAGGTGTGGTTGGGGTGACCTCGGAGCTTTTTCCTCCTGGACCCCTGGATTTTTTTTTTTTTAGCAATGCCAGGGACCCTCCCTGACCTTGGGGTCCACCAGAGCTGGAGGCTAAGGGACCTGTCCCCAGCCTTGCAGACATGACATCCTGCCCGTCCCCCAGCCGAACGGGGACAGGTGCTCCCACCGCTCGGAGTGCCGCAGCAGCTGCTGCCTCCTGGACCTGGACGTGGGGGGGGCCTTCTGCGCCACCAAGGCCCGAAAGACCATGGCGTGCCTGCCCCAGGTGAGGCCCAAAATACGAGGACTCCGAGATGCTCACCAACCCAGCAGACCCTGCTCCAAAGTCAGAGTGAGAAAGTAGGGCGGGGCTGGGGTCCGAGGTAGAGTGCCCCTGGGTTCAATCCCCAGCACCATACACTAATAATAATAATAATAATAATAATAATAGACCACTCAGATTTTGCCCCTCCCCCTTCTCTACTTGGTAATAAGAGGCCGGTCGCTTCCTCTGAGAAGCCTTCCCTCTTTTTTTTTTCTATCTATCTATCAATCATCTAGTAATTCTGGGGATTGAACCTATGAGCATTCTGCCTCTGAGTGACACCCCAGTCCTATTTTTTTTTAATTTTAATTTTAATTTTTTTCAGTACTGGGGATGGAATCCAGGGCATTCTACCTCCAAGCTGCACCCCCAGCCCTATTTTTTTTTTTTTTTTTTTGCGGTACTGGGGATTGAACTCAGGGGCATTCTACCTCCAAGCTATACCCCCAGCCCTATTTTTTATTCTTTATTTTGAAACAGGGTCTCACTAAGTTGCGGAGTGCCTCACTAGGTAGCTGAGGCTGGCCGCGAACCCGGATCCTCCAGTCTCAGCCTCCCGAATGCTGGGATTGCAAGCGTGCGTCACCACGCCCGGCTAGCCCTATTTTTTATTCTTTATTTTGAAACAGGGTCTCACTAAGTTGCAGAGTGCCTCACTAAGTAGTTGAGGCTGGCCGAGAACCTGGATCCTCCAATCTCAGCCTCCCAAGTACTGAGATTACAAGCGTGCGCCACCACACCTGACTTCTATTTTATTTTTTTTAAACAGGATCTCACTAGGTTGATGAGAGTCTCACTACTTGCTGAGGCTGTCCTCGAACCTGCGATCCTCCTGTCTCAGCCTTCCCAAGTGCTCAGACAACTATGTCTCCCCAGTGTGCTGTGCCTTCTGCGATGTGATATTTTCTTTCTTTCTTTTTTTTTTTTTTTTTTTTTTTTTTTTTTTTTTTTTTTTTTTTTTTTTTCGGTACTGGGGATTGAACTCAGGGACATTCTACCTCCGAGCTATACCCCCAGCCCTATTTTTTATTCTTTATTTTGAAACCAAGTCTCACTAAGTTGCGTAGTGCCTCACTAGGTAGCTGAGGCTGGCCTCGAACTCGGATCCTCCGGTCTCAGCCTCCCGAATGCTGGGATTACAAGCGTGCGGCACCACGCCCAGCTCGATGTGATATTTTCAAGGGCAGACACATATCACATTTTTCTGAGAAGACCCGATACTACCCACCTTAGTACCTGTGCATAGTAGGTGTGAAACAAATGTTTGTTGAATGACTATCTGTCCTCTAACATCCCCGGCACAAGGGAGGCAGGCATAGACCTCCACTTAGCAATTCCCGACTCCCTGCCATGGTGACCCAGTTTCTTGAGAACAGAGACGGACTGATGGAGCAGGGACAGGCCCATGCTTCACAGCTGGACCTCAGTTTGAATCCTGACTTTTCTACCTCCTGTCTTTGAGACCTCGATCGGACAGGTTCCTCCACTCTCTGGACTTCGTAGCTTCTCCTCCTGGACCCCGAGCCCTTTGGGAATGCTGCTGGCTCTCCCACGCAGCTGGAGGGAGACTCGGGGGCTGTCCCCAGCCTGGGACTAAAGCGCCTTCTGGTCGGGATGCTGGGAGGAGCCGAGCAGGGCTGGGGCACGTGTGGGTCCATCAGCTGGTGGCAGGCAGGCAGCGCCCTCGCTCCTATTCACCTGGCCCTGGGCCCGGCCTCTCCAGGGAGGCTGGCCCTGGCCTCCACATCCCTGTAAGGGGGTCTCAGTGCCCAAAGGATCCAACCAGGACCCTGCCAGTGCTTGACCTTCCAGATGAAGTGGCCAGAGGGTCTTTTATCTGGGGGGTGAGACGGGAGCACTGGAAGTTGAGCCCAGAGGCATCCTACCTCCAAGGTACACTCCCAGCCCTTTTCTTTTGGAAACAGGTCCTCACTAAGTTGCTGAAGCTGGCCTTGAGCCTGCAATCCTCCAGTCTTAGCCTCCTAAATACTTGGATTACAGGCATGTGCCACCATGCTCAATTCAGAGTGTGTGTGTGTGTGTGTGTGTGTGTGTGTGTGTGTGTGTGTGTGAGAGAGAGAGAGAGAGAGAGAGAGAGGGAGAGAGGGGGATACTGGGATTGAACCCAAGGTCATCCTACTCTCAGCCACATCCCCAGGCCTATTTTATTTGGAAATAGGATCTCACTAAGTTGCTGAAGCTGGCCTTGAACCTGCAATCCTCCCAGTCTTAGCCTCCCAAGTACAGGGATGACAAGCATGCCCCACCACACCTGGCCTCAGAGGGTCTTTTTATTTTTTTATTTTTTGGTACTGGGATTGAACTCAGGGGCATTCTACCTCCCAGCTTACACCACCAGCCCTATTTTTATTCTTTATTTTGAAACAGGGTCTCCCTAAGTTGCGGTGGGCCTCCCTAGGTAGATGAGGCTGGCCTCGAACCCGGATTCTCCGGTCTCAGCCTCCAAAATGCTGGGATTACAAGCGTGCGCCACCACGCCCAGCTAGAGGGTCTTTTTTATTAGGGGTACTTGATATGTTTTCTGTCCCTGAATCCTCACAACCACCCTAGGAAATGGGTTACTGCTGTTTTCCCCACTTGACAGATGAGGAAACTGAGTCACAGAGCCTCCTTAACTCTGCCACCCCCCAGGGCTCCCTCCCTCCCCAGCTTCTGCTCCGGCTCCCAAACCCCATCCTTCCTAAATCTCGGTGACGCCGACTCTCCATTCCACAGACCAAGGGAGCTCTCAACTTCATCTGCCCCTGTCACGTGGGCTTGAGATGCACTTCTAAGGATGTGATGTGTGCCCCCCGGTGCCACTTGATATAGAGGGCGCAGGCTGGCCACTCCCTTGGGGCCAGAGGTCCTGGGCACCTGGCTCCAGATCCAGCTCTCAAGACATTAAAGTCACTTCCTGACTCTAGCCTCTGTCTGCATGTTTCTAGGGGAGGGCTCCTGACCAAGTCTGGAGACTGGAAAGAGCTTCCCCTGGGTTGAGATCCTGTCTCCGTCAACATTCTTGCTGCTATAATCCAGAACGACTGACCACACAACTGAGAGGAAGGGGGATCTATTTGCTCACAGTTTTTGGAGATTTCAGGTTCAGTCCATGTTAGGCAGGGTCTATGGAGTTCAGGTCATGGCCGCGGGAAGCAGAGAGAGAGGGAGAGGGAGAGAGAGAGAGGGAGAGGGAGAGAGAGAGAGAGGGAGAGAGAGGAGGAGAGAGAGAGAGAGAGAGAGAGAGAGAGAGAGAGAGAGAGAGAGAGAGAGAGAGAGGGCTCTGCTCTCACATCACGGAGGCCAGAAACAAGAGAGCCAGCCAGCAAGGGGATTCAGAGACACAAGCACAGCCCCCAAGGCACAAGCCCCAGGGACCCACCTTCTCTAGCCACACCCTCCTGCCTAGGTGACCACCCAGTAAATCCATTACAGTGCATCTATCCACTGATGAGCTCACAGTCCTCATGGCTTAGTCATATCAGCTCTGAGCATCAATCCACGAGCTCCTCAGGGGACATTCTACATCTAAACATAATGGACCCAGTCCCGAGGCACGGCAGCCTGGGAACAGAATTTCAGGAAGGGAATGGGGCCAGGAGAGTGGGGGAGGGGCTGGGGCCAGGAGAGGCCAATTTGGGGATGGCGAGCTGAGTGGGGGATGGGTAGGGATGAGGAATGCCTAGAGAGCATATGTTGGGGTGTCCCTGGCTGGGGCAGCAGTGGAGAGGCCCTGAGAAGGGGTGCCTTAGTGTTTTGTGGGGGGTACAAAAAAGCTGGAAGAGTTTTTGTGAGAATGAGAAGGAAACTATAAATATAATGATGTAGCCAGGCGTGGTGGTGCACACTTGTGATCTCAGTACTTGGGAGGCTGAGACTGGAAGATCACAGGTTTGCAGCCAGCCTCAGATACTTTAGTGAAGCCCTCTGCAACTTACTGAGACCCTGTTTCAAAATAAGGAATAAAAAATAGGACCGGGGAGACCGGAAGATCCAGGTTCATGGCCAGCCTCAGCTACCTAGTGAGGCACTCTGCAACTTGGTGAGACTTGGTTTCAAAATAAAGAATAAAAAATAGGGCTGGGGGTGTAACTCGGAGGTAGAATGCCCCTGAGTTCAATCCCCAGTACTGCAAAAAAAAAAAAAAAAAAATAGGACTGGGGTTGTAGCTTGGAGGTAGAATGCCCCTGGGTCCAATCCCCAGTACTTAACCAAACAAATCAAAACAAAACAAAAATCTCAGCAAATAAACAACAGAGGGACCCAGGACCCGGTTTTTTCAATCAGAGGGAGCTGAGGATTTTCTCAGGAGTCCCCTGGTGAGGCACTCTCTGCTCCCCTGGGAGAAAGTGAGTCTGTGGTTCTGGGCAGTCACTGTCTGTACCGAGCATGAGGTCAACACAGAGCAGAGATGAGTCAGGTTGCAGTGTCTTTTGTGGCCCCTGGAACACGCTGTACCTAAAGCGGAGAGTTCTGCCCCGGGCTCTGAAGCCACATCAGCCAATAAGTCAACTTCCCTTTGGAGGGGGTTGGGTTTCCATGACTCACAGTCAAGAAAGCCATGACTGACTGACCGCCCCGCTCTGTTTCTGTGGTGCTGGGTATTGAACCCAGGGGCATTCCACCTCCAAGCTACACCCCCAGCCCTTTTTTTTTTCTTTTTTGCGGTACTGGGGATTGAACCTGGGAGCATTCTACCTCCAAGCTACAGCCCCAGCCCTATTTTTCATTCTTTATTTTTGAAACAGGGTCTCACTAAGTTGAGGAGAGCCTCACTAAGCAGCTGAGACTGGCCGAGAACCCGGATCCTCCAGTCTCAGCCTTCCAAATGCTGCACCCCCAGCCCTTTTTACTTTGTTTTGTTTTGGTGTGTATGTGTGTCACTAGGAATTGAACCCAGGAACATTCTACCTCCAAGCTACATCCTCAGCCCTATTTTACTTTTATTTTTGAAACAGGGTCTCGCTGGGTTGCTGAGGGTCTCACTAAGCTGCTGAGGCTGGTCTCAAACCTGCGATCCTGCAGTCTCAGCCTCTCAAGCACTGGGATTACAGGTGAGTGCCACTGCGCCTGGCTTGACTCTCTTGATGAGAGACTTCCAGAGCCTTCCTTGTGTGCTGCGGTGACAGTCACCTGTCTCAGAGTTCATAGGCACATTACAGCCTGGCCTTTCTGTAGCTGGACATTCTAGGTTCAGTATGTTTTTCAGTTGAAGGTGTTAGAGCTGTGGAATAATTTTAATGCTAAAAAAGCAAAAGTTTTAAGTCAGGCACAGTAGCCTGTAGCCTCAGCTACTGGGGAAGCTGAGGTGGGAGGATCCCTTGAGGCCAGCCTGCACAACATGGTGAGACCTTCTCTCAGAAACTCATAAAGGGACTGGGCGTGGTGGCGCACGCCTGTAATCCCAGTACTTGGGAGGCTGAGACAGGAGGGTCGCAGGTTCAAGACCAGCCTCAGCAAGTGATGAGATTCTCATCAACCTAGTGAGACCCTGTTTCAAAATAAAAATAAAATAGAGCTGGGGAGCTGGGCATGGTGGTGCATGCCTGTAATCCCTGCACTTTCGAGGCTGAGACAAGAGGATAGCAGGTTGGAGGACAGCCTCAGCAAACAGTGAGACTCTCCAACCTAGTGAGACCCTGTTTCCAAATAAGAAAGAAAATCAGGCTCGGAGTGTAGCTCAAAGGTAAAATGTCTCTGGGTTCAATCTCCAGTGCCACAAAAAAAAAAAAAAAAAAATAGGGCTGGGGGTATAGCTCAGAGGTAGAATGCTCCTGGGTTCAATCCCCAGTTACACACACATGCAAATAATGAGAGCACAGCCGGATGTGATGGCATACACTGTAATCCCAGTAATTGGGAGGCTGAGACAGGAGGATCACAAGTTCGAGGCCAGCCTCAATAACTTAGTGAAGCCCTCAGCAACTTAGCAAGACCCTGTTTCAAAATAAAAATTAAAATAGGGCTGGGGCGAAGCGTGGAGGTAGAATGCCCCTGGGTTCAACCTCCAGTGAGGAGGACGAGGAGGGAGGAGGGAGGAGAGACCTGCTGCAGGTCCCACGCAGCCCGGGTCCCTTGGGCCAGAGCCCCAGGCTGCCTCTCCTGCGCCGCCTCACGCTGTTCCTTTGGGCCGGGAGCCAGAACGTCAGGCCTCTCTCCCTAGCTACCCCGGGACTGGGCGCCCGCCGGCCTCTCCTCCCCCCAGTCCTGGTCACACGGGTGTCAGGTGACAGTGACAGGCATCTAAGTGGATCTGGGGAAAGCCACCAACCTGAGCTGTGATGCAGAGGCTGCGGCTGCCCTTCCTCCTCCTCCTCGCGCTCCTCCTCCTCCACAGGGGCTCATTTTTCCTGCAACCACTCAAGGAACTTTTGGTAAGAAAGCCAGAGGGTGGGCACAGGGTCTCAGGGGCTGAGGCAGGAGGATCGCAGGCAACCCAGGCTCAGAATCAAAAGGACTGGGGTGTAGCTCGGTGGTAGAGCACCCCTAGGTTCAACCCCCAGAGCCCAAAGAAGAAAGACAAAGAAAGTAAGCTGGGAGCCGAGCGTGGTGGTGCACGCTAGTAACCCCAGCATTTGGGAGGCTGAGACTGGAGGATCCGGGTTCTCGGCCAGCCTCAACTGCTTAGTGAGGCCCTCTGCAACTTACTGAGATCCTGTTTCAAAATAAAGAATAAAAATAGGGCTGGGGGTATAGCTCAATGGTAGAATGCCCCTGGGTTCCACACCCAGCATTGCAAAAAAAAAAAGAAAGAAAGAAAGTAAGTAAGCTGGGGGGTGCGGTCCCCTTCTCCACCCCTCCCTCGGGGTCTGGGAGAGGCCAGTGGGGGGCAGGGAGTACCGGAGGGGTCTGTCTGGGACTAAGCAGCAAGCACCCTCCTCCTGGGAGCTGGGCTTCCGAGTTCCCCGTGCGGCACAAGGCAGAGAACAATTCCTGCCCAGTGGTGCCCGCCTGTCATCCCGTACTTGGGAGGCTGAGACGAGAGGATTGCAGGTTTGAGGACAGCCTCGACAACGGAACCCCCTTGGGTCCGACCCCGGTACCACAGAAGGAAAGAAGCAATCTTTGCCCTTGTGGGACTCAAGAGGGAAGACTCCAGCCGCCAAGTGAAGCTGGGGGAGGCCTAAAGGGACTGCAGCTTCTCCTGGGCTCCGGCTCCAGGCCAGGGGCGGGAGAGGAAGGCAGGAGACCAGAGCAGCCTGCGGCACTTAGCGTCTGCCCGGTGAGGGGCTCCAGGCCTAGCCAAGAACCATGGTGCTACCCGGGGGAGATGACTGGGTTTTTTTTGGTTTTTGGTTTTTTTTTGTGGTACTGAGGATGGAACTCAGGGGCATTCTACTTCCAAGCTATGCCTCCAGTCCTATTTTTCATTCTTTTTTTTTTTTTTTTTTTTTTTTTTTTTTTTTTTTTTTTTTTTTGCGGTACTGGGGATTGAACTCAGGGACATTCTACCTCCGAACTATACCCAGCCATATTTTTTATTCTTTATTTTGAAATGGAGTCTCACTAAGTTGCGGAGTGCCTCACTAGGTAGCTGAGACTGGCCGAGAACCCAGATCCTCCGGTCTCAGCCTCCCGAATGCTGGGATTACAAGCGTGCGCCATCACGCCCGGCTTTATTCTTTATTTTTGAAACAGGGTCTCACTAAGTTGCGGAGGGCCTCACTGGGTAGCATGCGCCACCACGCCTGGCTCCTAGTTTTTATTCTTTATTTTGAAACAGGGTCTCACTAAGTTGCGGAGGGCCTCACTTAAGTAGCGGAGGCTGGCTGCGGACCTGAGATCCTCTGGTCTCAGCCTCCCAAGTACTGGGATTACAAGTGTGAACCACCGCCGGGCGTGGTGGCGCACGCTTGTAATCGCAGCATTCGGGAGGCTGAGACCAGAGGATCCAGGTTCGCGGCCAGCCTCAGCTACCTAGTGAGGCACTCTGCAACTTGGTGAGACTCGGTTTCAAAATAAAGAATAAAAAATAGGGCTTGGGGGTATAGCTCGGAGGTAGAATGCCCCTGAGTTCAATCCCCAGTACCGCAAAAAAAAAAAAAAAAAAAAAAAAAAAAAACAAGTGTGAACCACCACGCCCGGCTTTCAAAATTAAAAAAAGGAAAAAAAGAAAAGAAAAAGAAAAAAAGCAGTACAAAAGACTGGAGACATAGCTCAGTGGTAGAGCACCCCGGGTTCAATCCCTCGGACCACAAAACACCAGTGCGGAGTCCCCTGGGAGGACGCGGAGGCCCGCAGGCTGCCCGGCCAGGGCGCAGGGCGGAGCGCTGGCGCTGGAGCTGGAGCTGGAGCGGGCCTGGCGTCCCCGCAGGACAACGGGGAGGTGTGCATACGCAACCAGAGGTGCAAGAGCGCCTGCTGCCGCCGCTCCGGCGACATCTGCGAGGCCCACTGCACTCCGAAGTCGTCGGAGGGCGGCAAGTGTAACACGCAGGTGAGCGCGGGCACTGGGCCAGATCCCGGGCGGGCGCATGCGCAGGGAGACTGGGGCCTGCCAGGGAAGCCGTCCTTGCCTCCTTCCCTCCCTCCCTAACTTCCGCACCCCCTCCCCACCGGCACTCTACTTCTGAGCTACAACCCCAGCCCTTTTTATTTTTATTTATTCATTTACTTATATATTTTTTTGGTACTGGGGATTGAATTCAGGGGCATTCTACCTCTGAGCTACTCCCCCAACACATTTTATTTTATATTTATTTTATTTTCGGTACCGGGGGTTGAACCCAGGGTCTTCTACCTCCAAGCTACAACCTCAGCCCTATTTTTTTTTTTTTTTTTTTTTTGCGGTACTGGGGATTGAACTCAGGGGCATTCTACCTCTGAGCTATACCCCCAGCCCTGTTTTCTATTCTTTATTTTGAAACCGGGTCTCACTAAGTTGCGGAGGGCCTCACTAAGCAGCTGAAGCTGGCCATGAACCTGGATCCTCAGGTCTCAGCCTCCCAAATGCTGGGATTACAAGTGTGTGCCACCACGCCCAGCTTGTTTTTTAATTTATATTTATTCCCTTATTTACTTTTTGGTAGAGGGAATTGAACCCAAAGGCAGTTTGCCTCTGAGCTACATCCCAGCCCTATTTTCTTTTTACTTTTCTGTAGTACTCGGGATGGAACCCAGGGGCGCTCTACCTCTGAGCTACACCTCCAGCCCTTTTTATTTTTTATTTATTTATTCATATATACTTCCTTATTTCTTTATTTTTATTTTTTGGTACTGGGGATTGAACCTTGGGGCATTCTGCCTCTGAGCTACACCCCAAGCCCATTTTTTTTTCTTTAAACAGGGTCTCACTAAGTTGCAGAGGGCCTTGCTGTACGTTTCGGAGGTTGGCCCTGAACCTTCGATCCTCCTATCTCAGCCTCCCAAGTACTGGGACTGCAGGCGAATCCCACTTTCTCATGGGGGTTCCTATGGTCCCCGTAGTAGCACAGTAAATGGGCACAAGTAGGTGGGGCCCCTCTCCCCGGACCCCCCCCGCCCCCCCGGCCACTGTGACACCGGGTGTCCCTGGCTCAAAGCAGCCTCCCAGCTGGGTGCAGACAGGGCTCCACTGGTTGCTGAAAGGAGAAAAGAGAGGGCTCCACCTGGTGTCCACGGACTGAGGACAGGCAGAGGATCTGTCAGATAGAGGCCCGGCAGGACTCAGCCAGGTGGAGGAGTTACCCTGGGGAAGGCTGCGGCCCGGAGGGGCTGGCCCAGGGACCCTAAGAGTCCTTTATCCGTGAGCCGGGCGTGATGGTGCACGCCTGTCACCCCAGTACTTGGGAGGCTGAGACAGGAGGATCATTGGGGCTGAGGTTGTAGCTTGGAGCTAAAACGTCCCTGGGTTCAATTCCCAGTACCACCAGAGAGAGAGAGAGAGAGAGAGAGAGAGAGAGAGAGCGCTTGTGCAAGCAGCGGGTCCCAGGAGGGCTGGAGTAGATGGGGGGGGGGCTCCCACCCAGGGCCCCGGGGAGGCCAGCCTCCGAGGTGAAGGCCCAAGTCCTGCCTCCCCAGATCTTCTTCGGCATGTATTCCGAGTGCCCCTGCGAGTCAAACCTGACTTGTATATACCCAAGGAATCAGAAGACGCTGAGAGTGATCTCTGGGCACTGCCGGAAACGCGCAGAGAGGATGCCGGCTAAGAAAATGACCTTCTAGCGCTGGGCTCCTCTGCCGCTCACCGTCCTGCCGGCCCAGAGCCCAGCTGAGCGGGAGGGGGGACAGCCGGGTCCCCTGCCGGGCGTGGCGCTGGAGCCTGGGGGGTTGGAACCACACGGGCGGGGGGATGAGAAGGGACCACAGGGCTTGGGGGTCTCTCCCCAGTTGCAGAATGAATAAAAGTGCCCAAGAGGAGCCCTCAGAGCCCCTCCTACCTCGGCCCCTTTTGGCTTCTCTCTGCTCGGTAACCCGCCCTCTGGAAGTCCAGGTGACACCGGGTCTCCTGGTTCCCCTGACTTGAAACTTGAAAAATGCGAAAGAAGGTGTCCAGAGCCTGCGTGGGGAATGCCTGGCCACCGTTTCCTGGGCATTTAGGAGCCGCCAGGGGCAGTTCTTGGCGCCTTGCACACGTGAGCTCTTTGCTGCTGAGGCTGGCCTCGAACCTGCAATCGGATCCTCCTGTCTCAGCCTCCCAGGTACTGGGATTAGAGGTGTGCACCACCATGCCTGGCTATGTGATCGATTGATCTCGATCTCTATCTATCTATCTATCTATCTATCTATCTATCTATCTATCTATCTATATCTATCTCTATCTCTATCTCTGGCACTGGGGATTGAACCCAGGGGCATTCTACCTCTGAGCTACACCCTCAGCCCTATTTTATTTTTATTTGAGGGTCTCACTAGGTTGATGAGAGTCTCACTACTTGCAGAAGCTGGCCTCACACCTGCCATCCTCCTGTCTCAGCCTCGTGCGCGGCTTGCAGGAGGCTTTTAGAATGAGATGAGCTTGCTTGTTTGTGCTGAGTGTGTCTTCAGCAGAGGCCGGCCTCCAGGAAGCCCTGTTTGACTCGGGTTACATTTTATTTATTTTTTAATTTAATTTAACTTTGCAGCACTGGGGCATTCTACCTCCAAGCTACTTAGTGAGACCCTCAGCAACTTAGACTCTGATTCAAAATAAAAACTAAGCCGGGCATGGTGGTACACACCTTTAATCCCAGTACTTGGGAAGCTGAGACAGGAGGATTACAGGTTCAAGGACAGCCTCAGCAAATAGTGAGACTCTCATCAACCTATTTCAAAATATAAATAAATAAAAGACTAGGGGTATAGCTCAGAGGTAGAATGTCCCTGGGTTCAATCCTCTGCACAATAAATAAATAAATAAAGAACGACCACATTCAGCAACCCCACTTCTGGGTTCATCTCCAAAGAGAGGAAAATCATCAGTCCCCTCCCATAGATATCTGCACTCCCGTGTTCATGGTGGAGTTTTGTGGTTGGTGTGTGTGTGTGTGTGTGTGTGTGTGTGTGTGTGTGTGTGGTGTGTGGTACTGGAGATTGAACCCAGAGGCATTCTACCTTCAAGCTGCACCCCCAGCCCGATTTTTATTTCTTATTTGGAAACAGGGTCTCGCTAGGTTGTTGCAAATCTCACTACTTGCTGAGGCTGTCCTCCAACCTGCCATCCTCCTGTCTCAGCCTCCCAAGTACAGGGATTACTACAGGCGTGCGGCTCCACGCCCGGCTCTCATGGAGGACTTTTTCACCGTAGCCAAGCTATGCGAACAAGGGCTGTGGACGTGTCTGTGGATGGACAGATGGATAAAGAAACTGCTGTACATATACGCACAGCGAAACAGCGCACAGCCTTCCCAGAGGAGAAGACCCCGCCATTTGCAATAGCATTAGTGAACCCAGAGAACATTAGGTTTCATGAAACAAGCCCGGCACAGGCAGAATAACACAGCCTGTGGGGGCGTCTGTATGCCCCTCTCCTCCAGACAGACCCGTGCCGGTCGGAGTCAGTGCAGTTCAGAACCGCTGCAGGGATTTCAAGTAGGAAGGGTTTAACGGAGGGCTGGGGTCGGGACCACTTGATTCTGCAGAGGCCAGCTCCTTACTCATCCCTGGAGACCAGGGACATTTTCCCCATGTCCCCCCAGTCTAAAACACCACGCTGGTGACTGTGGCCACTCTGTGGAGTTTACTCTCTGCCGGGGGCCAACAACCATGCCCTGGCCCCGGGGGCAGGTACTGAGTGCCCCTCCGGTTGGGTGCTGACTCATGTGTGGCAGGTGCTGATACCGGTCTCTCAGCAGCACAGCTTCCTTCCTTGCTGGCAGATCCCCAGTTTCGTCTGGGTGGCAACGTGCGATCACTTGGGCGCTGGGACCCGCTTTCCCCGCCTCCCTTGCAGCTAGATAGAGGGGGTCAGGTGACCCAGTTTTAGCCATTACATCACGGAGAGAAGTGTGCCGGGAGGCTTTTGGGAAAGAGAAGACGGTATCCCAGGAGAATCCCTCTGTTTGGAATCCGAGTCCCACCCCAGCTCCACTGCACGCCTCCTGCCGTGCGAGAGGGTGAGAGGGTCGCATGTCCAGAGCCGAGGTAAAGACCTTCAGCGGCTGTAAAGGGACCGTCAAGAACGGCAGATCTGCCAGCACTGCTTCCCTTAGACATCTCGGTCTGTGAGATAGATATGCCCCTAATTGTTTAAGCTATAGTTCCCTGAGTTTCGTTTTTGTTTTTATTTTGGTTTTGTACTGAGGATTGAACTCCAGGGGCATTCTACCTGAGTTATACCCCCAGCCTATTTTTCTTTTTTTTTTTTTTTTTTGTTTTACTTTGAAACAGGGTCTCCCTAAGCTGCTGAGGGTCTCCATAAATTACTGAGGCTGGTCTCCAACCTATGATCCTTCTGTCTCTGCCTCTCAAGTACTGGGATTACAGGCATGCATGCATCATACTTGTTTTGTTTTGTTGTGGTACTGGGGATTGAACCCAGGAGCATTCTACCTCTGAGCTACTCCCCCAGTCCTATTTTATTTTATTTTTGTGGTACTGGGGATTGAATCCAGGGACATTTTACCTCCAAGTCACACCCCCAACCCTACTTTTTATTCTTTATTTTGAAACAGGGTCTCACTAAATTGCAGAGGGCCTATTTTATTTTTATTTTTGAAATAGGGTTTTGCAAGCTGGTGCATGCCTGTAATCCCAGTACTTGGGCAGCTGAGACAGGAGGATTGCGGGGTTGAAGACAGCTTCAGCAAGTAGTGAGACTCTCATCAACCTAACGAGACCCTGTTTCAAAATAAAAATAAAATAGGGCTGGGGGTGTGGTTTGGAGGTAGAATGCCTATGGGTTCAATCCCCAGTACCAAAAGAGAGAGAGAGAGAGAGAGAGAGAGAGAGAGAAATAGGGTCTTGCTAGGTTGATGAGAGTCTCACTAAGTTGCTGAGGCTGTCCTTGAACCTGTGATCCTCCTGTCTCAGCATCCCAAGTACTGGGATTACAGGCATTTGCTACCATGCCTGGCTGGGTCTGGTGAATTCTGATGCAGGGCAATCGGGCAGCAAATATGGGCCGTTATAACACCCTACCAGAATGTGTGTGTGTGTGTGTGTGTGTGTGTGTGTGTACACCTGGCCATGTCTCAGGGAGAGGTGATTGCTCCCCAGAAATGGGGAGGTTCCCCCCAGCTGGGCATGCTCACAACCTTGTCTCCAGGCCCTGGTGTGTCAGCCACACCCTCCCTGGCCCCAGGCCCCGCCCCAGTCCTCTGGGCTGCGGGACCACCCGCCTGCTGGCAAAAGCCAGATGCAGAACCCAGGCCAGCAGCTACCCGGCAAGAACACGCAGGCGCCAACGGGCGAGGTTTGCAGGCGGGCTTTAAGCTTTAATTACCGGAGGCCTGGGGCCCTGGGAGGTGCCGGTGGAGGAGGAGGCCCGCCAGGGAGGGGGAGGGAGCCGGGCCCAGCAGGCTGGGTTGGGGCTGGGCCCCTCACTCCTTGGAGCGCCCCGCGTCCAGGCAGATGCCGTAGTCGGTGTTGGTGATGGCGCCGATGATGGTCCTGTCTGCCTCACAGGTCAGGCCACGCTCACAGGGACACTTGTAGTAAATGCCATGGAGTGTCTGCGGAGACAGGCTCCTGAGTGCAGGCGGGGGCGGGGGCTTGGGGCATCACTCGCCCCTGCCAGACGGGGTCTGTCTGTCTGTCTCTCTCTCTCTCTCTCCTACTGGGGATTGAATTCAGGGTGTTCTACCTCTGAGCTACACCCTCTGCCCTTTTTATTTTGAAACAAGGTCCTGCTAAGTTGCTGAGGCTGGCCTTGAACTCGGCCTCCCAGGTCCTGGGATTCCAGGCATGCGCCCTCGTGCCCAGCTCAGGGGCTTCTCCTAATGGCCCCCTCCCTGGGGGACCCGTGTCTGGTCTCCACTGTGATTCACTTGTTTTTACTAACTGCCTGTGTCCAGGAGCCTCTGTGTGCCCACCCATGGTTCAGGGATGACCAGTCCCTCCCCCATCTCTGTGGCCACTGTGAGGCTCAGGGGGCTCAGCTGACGGGAGTTGATCCAGGCAACTCCTCCACCCTCATCCCACTCCCAGCCTTGAGGGCCCCCCTCCCTCCTGTGCACCCTTGGCAGCCCCGCACCCACCTGCGGGGAGCATTCAGCTGTGGGGAGCACTCACCTGGGGGGAGCACTCATCTATGGGGAGCACTCATCTGGGGGAGCACTCATCTATGGGGAGCACTCAGCTGTGGGGAGAGCTCACCTGGGGGAGCACTCACCTGGGGGGAGCACCTGGGGGAGCACTTACCTATGGGGAGCACTAAGCTGTGGACAGCACTCACCTGGGGGAAGCACTTGTCTACCGAGAGCACTCAGCCGCGGGGAGCACTCACCTTGGGGGAGCACTCGCTGTTCTCGGAGGCCTTCTGCGCACAGCGGGCCACGCCCAGAAGGCTGTTGTGCTGGCAGCACTTGCTCTGGCACTGGATGCTCTTCATGCAGATCTCTCCATCTTCCTGCGGGGACAGCCAATGAGCCCAGGGCCGCGCCCCAGGACCCCCGCGGGGGGCGGGCGGCCTCTGCGCCCACCTAAGCTGTGGAGCTGCGGAGCTGCAGGGTGGGGTGGGGCGCCTCGGGACGCACGGCTTCCAGGACTGGCTAAGTACCAGCTCCTGGGTGACCCCGGCCAGTCGCCCCTCTCCCCTGGGACCTCAGTGTCCCATCCGGAGTGTGCACGGGGACCGGAGAGGGTCCTCGAGCTGCCCAGATCCCACGGCCCAGGGAGGAGCCTGTGCGAGCGCAGCCCCCCCCTGCAGACCCCGCCCCCCGCCCCCCCCACCCCCGCC
>PVLC010033536.1:5940-17511 GCA_004027655.1 Graphiurus murinus | reverse complement strand
GAATTACAAGCATGCACCACCACACCCAGCTTTATTTTTATTTTGAAGCAAAGTCTTGCTAGGTTACTGAGAGTCTCACTAAGTTGCTGAGGCTGGCTGTGAACCTGCAATCCTCCTGTCTTAGCCTCCCAAGTACTGGTTTTAAAAGTGTGTGCCACCATGCTTGACTAAAAGAAAAATATTTTTACTTCAAAATCACATTTGATTTTTTATTAATATATGGAACTAATGAAGATAAAAATGCCCCATTATCCGACCACTTAATGCCAAATAATTGGGGAAAGAAGTAATACATTAACACTGTTAGGAAATTCAAAGTTGTAGAAAAGCACAAAATGATAAACTGTCTCTTTCCAGCTTCTCCTGTCCCCTAGTTATGGGGACAGTTACTTCAAGGAAACTACTGTAAAGTTTTATGTGTATACTGCCTGAACTTTTAGAAAAGGTATTTGCTATAATCTATACATATTTATTCTTTTAAAAATAACTTAATCTTTCTATACACATTGTTCAATACCTATTTTTCTCACTTAATGTATCTTTAGAAAGCCTAACATATATACATAGACATCTAATTCATTTTTAAGGGCTACAGCTTTTGAATGAATTTACCATAATTTACTTAATGTGGCTGCTGTGGATGGTAGAGATTAAGTTTATTTCCAGTTTTTGACTACCAAAGAATATACTGTACATATATATATGTGTGTGTGTGTGTATATATATATACATATATATACATATATATACATGTATATATTCACATTAATGGTAAAATTTAGAACTTGGACAGTGTACTTCAACTACTATAAGTTTATACTTTAATAGAAATTTTTACTTCTAATAATAGAATGGCAAAGAATATCAGTAGATAACATAAAAGAAGAAATAGAAATTACTATTGAGTTCTTTTTTTTTTTTTTCTATGTTGGGGATTGAACCCAGAGGTGTTTTGCCACTGAGCTGCATCCTCACCCCACCCCACCCTCCTTTTTTTTTTTTTTTTTTTTGGTGATACTTAGATTTTAACCCATGAGTGGTCTACCTCTGAGCTGTACCTCCAGCCCTATTTTATTTTTTCGTTTTGTTTGTTTGTTGGTACTAGGGATTGAACCCAGAGGTATTCTACCGCTGAGCTACACCCTCAGCTGTATTTTATTTTTTATTTTGAAACAGTCTCACTAAGTTGCTTAGGGCCTTGCTAAATTGCGGAGGCTGGCCTCAAACCTGTAACCTTCCTGTCTAAGCCCTTCTTTTTTTATTTTATTTTGAGACAGGGTCTCACTGAGTTGCTGAGGCTGGCCTCAAAATTGAGATCCTCCTGCTGCAACCTCCTGAGTAGTTTGATTATAGGTGCACACTGCCATGTTTGGCACTATTGAACTTCCTTAGAATGTTCATACAAAATAGTGTTAAACTTTGGTAGAAATTATTAAAGATACAAATCAAAACAAGTAAATGCTATTAAATAGCAAGTAAATGCTTTAAAATAGACAAAGATAAGAAAGAATAATATTAGTATTAGTAAGGACAGGGAAATAGGTAATATAAAATGTACTACACTTTCTGGAGGATTTGGTGATGTTTTCAGGAAAAATATAGTCTTTGACTCATAATGCCATTGATAAAAATGTATACTAAGAAATATTTTTAAAATGGGCATAAATATGTCCACTGCATGTCTGTCTCTGTCTCTCTCTGTCTCTCTCTCTCTCTCTTTCCCAGGGACATTCTGCTTCTGATCTACACCTCTGGCTCTTTTATTTTTGCAACAGGGTCTCTCTAGGTTGCTGAGAGTCTCAAGTTGCTGAGGTTGGCTTTGACCTGTGATCCTCCTGTCTCAGCCTCCCAGTTACTGGGATTACAGCCACGCACCACCAGGCCCCGCTTCACTGCATTATTTCTAAAGCAGAATTTGCTAACAGTCTAAATGCCCAGTAATAAGGAAACTGATCCATCAACCGTGGCACGTTATTCAGTGTACATATATCAGTAGCAATAAAAAATACTTAGTGATATGAGGAGATTTTCCTCATGACATTTAATGAAGAAGGCAAAGGAAAGCAAGTGAATCCAGCTTTATAAAAATGTTAATTTATTGGACTAGATTGTTGGTAATCTTCAGTGGCTGGGGAAAATTTGCTTTGTTCTTGCTTTAACATTGTGTCAAAGTGTAGAGACTGTAACCTTAAATAGATTTGTATAGGTGAAATATGAAACGAAATACATCAAAATGCTAATAATACATTATTTGTATGATGGAATTGTAATTTAGAGTGTACTGTTCTTTATTTTTTTAAATTTTGTGTGTGATTTTTTCTTAAGTTTCTCTCCAAGTTGTTCAAACCTACATATTTTCCTTCCTTTTCATTTGTATTTGAATACTATCACATGGCTTAAAATTGAAAAGGTTCAAGATTCCTAGCACCACAAAAAAAAAAAAAAAAAATTGAAAGGGTACAAAAGGTGCCACAGGGAAAAAATTTGTCCTCCTGTGCTCATGTCCCTTTGTTCTCATCCTTAAAAGGAACAATGATACCATTGCTCTTTGTATCCTTCCAGAAATATTATATACTTAAAATCACTTTCATCAAAACAAAGCCATAGCAAACTATTTTAAAATGTTTCTCAAGTTAATCTCTGAAATTCTGAGTCAACTGCTATACTTTCCTTAAAAGGGTTGTGATTAGCCGGGCGTGGTGGCGCACGCTTGTAATCCCAGCATTCGGGAGGCTGAGACCGGAGGATCCGGGTTCGAGGCCAGCCTCAGCTACCTAGTGAGGCACTCTGCAACTTAGTGAGACCCGGTTTCAAAATAAAGAATAAAAAATAGGACTGGGGGTGTAGCTCAGAGGTAGAATGCCCCTGAGTTCAACCCCCAGTACCGCAAAAAAAAAAAAAAAAAAGGTTGTGATTATGCACAGTGGTGTGTACAGTCCTTGGGAGGCTGAGACAAGCGGATTACAGGTTTGAGGCCAGCCTCAGCAATGTATAGAGACCCTCAGCAACTTAGCTAGACCTTGTTTCAAAATAAAATGGGTGGGGAAGCCAGGTGTAGTGGCACACACTTGTAATCCCAATACTTGGGAGGCTAAGACAGAAGGATAGCAGGTTTGTGGCCAGCCTGAGCTACTTAGTAAGGCCCTCTGCAACTTAGTGAGACCCTGTTTCAAAATAAAGAATAAAAATAGGGACTGAAGATGTAGCTCAGAGGTAGAATGCCCCTTGGTTCAATCCCCAGTACTGCAAAAAAAAAAAAAAAAAAAAAGGGGGGGGTGCTGGGAATATAGCTCAGATGTAGAATGTCTCTGGGTTCAATCCCCAGTACAAAGAAAAAAGGGCTGCTGTTATAGCCAGGCATGGTGGTACATGGGCGTCGTCCCAGCTAACAGGAGACTGAGGCTAGAGAAGCACTTGAGCCCTGGAACCTGAGCAGCATAGCAAGACCTCATCTCATAGAACTAAAAGAAAAGTTCTAAATTTGCGTATGTATAATCTGTTTCCACTGTAAAATATTAGACTTGTGGCTTTAATAATATTACTAAAATTCTAAGATAAATTTATTTTATTCCTTCTATTCCAATATTGATTGCATGTTTTAATTATGCATTTTGTTTTTAGGGAAAATCCTGCTATTTTTATCATGGTGTCCATAAAATTAGTGATCAACACACATTGCAGAATCTTGAAGGGATGTACAAAGCCTGGGATATAGAAGAACTGGTCACCCTGGGGAAAAAACTAAAAGCATGTCCATATTACACGGCTCGAGAACTAATAGAAGATGCTGACATAATATTTTGTCCCTACAACTATCTTCTAGATGCTCAAATAAGAGAAAGTGTAAGTAGATATGTAAAAATCAGAAGAACTTTTCTCCTACTTATTGGAATGTAAATGATGATTTTAAAAGCCTTTAGAAGTTTTAACGTCTTTATTTTTTTTTTGCTGTACACTGAATTTATGTAAATAAATTTATATAAACATATTAGAGTACTAAAAACTGAGTCCTTAATTTTAGACCTATTCACTTAAATTTCCAAATAGTAAGCAATTTTTACTACCACGTCCCTGAAGTGGGGTTATTGCAGGCTGCTCAGCCTCGGCAGTAGTACATTTTGGGCTGGAGAATTCTTTATTGTGGTGAGTTCTCTTGCACATTGTAGGGTACATTGTAGCATCCCTGGTTTTATCTACTAGATGCCAGTAGCATCCCTACAGTTGTGACCATTGAAATGTTTGCAGATGTTGGCAACTGTCCCCTGCTAGGCAAAATTGTCCCCATTTAACACCCAGGTGTGACGGCACAACACACAAAATAAATAACTTGATATAGTTCAAATTGTTATTCCTTTAAGTCTGACTATGCAATTCTTAATTTGCTTTTTTTTTTTTTTTTGGTGTGTGTGTGTGGTACTAAGGATTGAGCCTATACTCCCAGCCCTTTTTATTTTTTGTTTTGAAACAGGGTCTCACTACTTGCCGAGGCTGGTCTTGAACCTGCAATTCTCCTGTCTCAGCCTCCTAAGTACTGGGATTACAGGATTACACCATCATGCCTGGCTGTGTATGTCTTTAGGTTCAAAATTAATAGGCATTATGCTTACTACCTCTACTACTCCTACAATCCTACCTCTTATTGATTTTCTTTTTCATACTGAGGATTGAACTTAGGTGCATTCTACCCCCCAGCCCTTTTGTATTTTTTATTTTGAACCAGGGTCTCGCTAAGTTGCTGAAGCTGGCCTGGAACCTTCAATCCTATTGTCTCAGCCTCCCAAGTATTGGGATTACAGGTGTGTGCCACCATGTGTAGCTTGATTGCCTCTTAACTCAGTGTCTTTCCTCTGAGCCATTATACACATCAGGCTAGATCAGTCTTCCTAATATTACTTTTATTGCATCCTTCTTCTACTTAAAAATCTCCTGTTGCTCCCTTTGTTCTGGGATGAAGTCCATGTTTGTTAAGTTTACATTGAAGATGCTCAACAGTCTGACCTAGATCTATCTTTTCAACCTTCTCCACTGAAACTCCCAACTTGAATCCTTCAAAAGTTCTTAGAGTCCCCTGAGGATGTCTTGTTATTTCCTCATCTCTGTTTTAGATCATATCTCTGTTGAAATTTGAAATGCTCTGCCCTTGTTTGTCCTAATCCAGATGCTCATTTTTAAAACCTCAGTCTATTTTCTGTTCTTTCATGGTTCTTTCTCAGTCATTTTCAGCCCTGTGTATAATAATAACGCTTTCTTCTTTTTTTTTGTGGTACTGGGGGCTGAACCTAGAGACCTTCTACCTTCGAGTTACACCCTTAGCCCTATTTTTTATTCTTTATTTTGAAACAGGGTCTCACTAAGTTGCGAAGAGCCTCACTAAGTAGCTGGGGCTGGCCTTAAACTTGTATCCTCCCGTCTCAGCCTCCCAAGTACTGGGATTACAAGTGTGCGCCACCACACTTAGCTACAATGCTTTCTTAAAATAACTCATCAACTATTGCTTTGTGACATTTCCTAGTATTGGTAAGGTCTCTTTCAATTGCAAATGACACAAACTCAACTCAAAAGAAAATAATACTCTACTTTCTCAGCTGTGATGACTTTATTTCCTGGCAAACACTTTCCTTATGGCTGCGAAGATAACTATAAGCAGCCAGCTAATCCAGAGAAAAGAACATGCCTTTTTATTAGTCCCTCAAATTACTCCATTTGGCCTCACTTGTATTGCACATCCATTCCTGAGCCTGATCCACTCACTGTGACCACAGACGGATGGAATACTTGATTTAACTGACTAACCTAGATTATGAGCCTTATCCCTGTTGTGAGACTGGTGATGTCCCTTGATCTACAAATTAATAGTCCTACCAGCATCACACAGGAGTTGGAAAGGAACAGTGCTCAAAATGAAGGCTCACAAGATACACTAAAATGAAACAGATAGCTGGGCATGATGGCATACACCTGTAATCCTAGTACTTGGGAGGCTGAGACGGGAGGATCAAAGGCCAGCCTCAGCAACTTAGTGAGACCCTGTTCCAAAATAAATAAAATTGGGCTGGTGGTGTAGCTTGAGGATAGAATGCCCCTGGGTTCAATCCACAGTACCAAAAAAAAAAAAAAAAGAAAAGAAAACAGATATGTTAGTATTTGGGGAGTCATTTAAATTTTATATTGATATTTTACTTTCAAGGTTTTGTACTCTATTCTCTCTGTTATGGTACTGGGTTTGGGACCAAAGGGCATTCTACTATCGAGCTACACCCCCCAGACTGATTTTATTCTTGAAACAGGTTCTCACTAAGTTGTGGAGGGCCTCACTAAGTTGCTGAGGCTGGCTGCGAACCTGAGACCCTCCTGTCTCAGCCTCCTAGGTGGGATTACAAGCATGCGTCATCATACCTGGCTATGCTGTTTTAAAATCATGTTGAAGTCAGGCATGGTGGCGCATACTTGTAATCCCAGTACTTGGGAGACTGAGACAGGAAGATCTCAGGTTTAAGGACAACCTCAGCAAGTAGTGAGACTCTCATCAACCTACAGAGACCCTGTTTGAAAATAAAAATAAAATAGGGCTGTGGGTGTGAATCAGAAGTAGAATACCTCTGGGTTCAATCCCTAGTACCACACACACAAAAAATTGTGTTGAAAACTCCATTATGGAATTGTATCCCCTTGTGTGTAGCTAGCTGTACCTTGGCTCATGCTCACTTACTACATAGTTCTCATTGATAGGGTTGTAAAATGCTTTGAGAGTAAAATATGCCAAACTAATCTATTATATAAAACTGATATTTGGTTGGCCTTGGTGCTTCAGAAATTTTAAGGCCTAGAGTCAGTTGCTTATGTAATTGCACTTGGATATTGGCCTATGGTGTGAATTTTTAAAGAAAATCTGTCACCTGCTGCTGTTAAATCCATTTTGCCAAATGTTTTACAGGAAAATTCTTTTATCTTGTAGATGGACATAAATCTGAAAGAACAAGTTGTCATTTTAGATGAAGCTCATAACATCGAAGACTGTGCTCGGGAATCAGCAAGTTATAGTGTAACAGAAGTTCAGCTTCTGTTTGCTCGAGATGAACTTGATTGTTTGGTCACCAATAACATCAGGAAGAAAGACCATGAACCCCTACGTGCTGTGTGCTACAGCCTCATTAAGTAAGAGGATTTGTCTGTTGGCATATTCATGTTGCCTTTGTATTAAAAGCATGATTTATTATGCCAGGGAATTTTAAAGTTAGTAAACTTTAATTAACTGGGATATTTGGGAAATGGGTTGTTCTTTGCCAGTTAAACTTCAAAAATAAAAGGCTAGTCCAATCTTTTATCTTGATCAAAAGAATGTAATGAACATAACATGTATTTAAAATTCTGGATTGTTGATTTATTTATTCTGCAATTCAAGTAGGATTCTAGTTTGATGAATTTTAACTAAGACTTTAGCACTCTAAAAATAATAGATTTAGTAATTATTTTATTAAAATTTACCCTAGGTGATCTCTCTCTCTTTTTAGTTGGTTCTGGGGATTTTTTTTTTTTTTTTTTTTTTGAAACAAAGTTTCACAAGGTTGCTCAGGGTTTCACTAAATTGCTGAAGCTGGTCTCAAACCTGCAATCTTCCTGTCTCAGCCTCCCAAGTATTAGGATTACAGGCATGTACCACCAAGCCAGGCTGGGTAATTTCCCTTTTATTTGTCTTTAAATTGTTAATCTAGAATCTTGTTATCTTAGCAAACCTTCCTTGATTTTACATCTCATTCCATGTATTGTGACATTTTCCTTCATGGTGTATTTTTAAAAACTTTTGAATGTTATATAGTCACATGGTTTGAACATAAAATTTATAAAAATTTGTATAGCAAAAACCTCCTTCCCATCCTCTCTTTGGTTAGTTCCTATTTTCCTAAACAAGTTGATCATTCAGGGCCTATTTATGTATATATGAGCCAATATATATTCTCTTAGCTATCTTTTTTTTCTTGTCCAAATGATGGTACACTATACATATTTTTTTTTTGCACTCGGCTTTTTTATTTTACATTATATCTTGGAGATCTTTTCATATCAAGATGTAGGAAGCTTGCATAGTTTTAAAAAATAGTTGCCTGGCGGTAGGTAGGAGTATAGCTCAGTAGTAGAGCACTTGCCTAGTATGCACAAGGCCCTGGGTTTGATTTCTGGCACTGTTAAAAAAGAAGGAAAAAGCTGGGCATGGTGGCTCACGGCTATTATCCCATCTCAGCCTCTCAAGAACTGGGATTACAGGCGTACTCCACCACACCCCTCTCTGTCATTTTTATTTCACAGCATAACTTTTTGAAAGAGTTGTCCATGGTTGATAATTCTATTTTTTCATGTTATATTATTTCTTCATCCATTCTAGTAGTGTTGCTATCTGTATAATGAAAGCCATCATGTGATCTCCATATTGCCAACTTCAGTGGTTATTTTCTGTTATTTTAACCTCTCTGCAGGGGTGGGTGTTGTTGATAACCCACCTCTTAGTTTTTTTGGTGGGGGGGGGTGGTACTGAGGATTGAACCCAGGGGTATTCTGCCTCTAAGCTATACCTCCAGCCCTATATTTCTTTCTTTCTTGCGGTACTGGGGATTGAACTTAGGGGCATTCTACCTCCGAGCTATACCCCCAGCCCTATTTTTTATTCTTTATTTTGAAACAGGGTCTCACTAAGTTGCGGAGTGCCTCACTAGGTAGCTGAGGCTGGCCACGAACCCGGATCCTCCGGTCTCAGCCTCCCAAATGCTGGGATTACAAGCGTGTGCCACGCCCTGCTATTTATATATTTTCAAGTAATTCTTTTGTATGTTAATATGTAGCTTGCTTGTTTATTTTATTTATTTATTTAGTTATTTATTTTGCGGTACTGGGGATTGAACTCAGGGGCATTCTACCTCTGAGCTATAACCCCAGCCCTATTTTTTATTCTTTATTTTGAAACAGGGTCTCACTAAGTTGCGGAGTGTCTCACTAGGTAGCTGAGGCTGGCCGCGAACCCAGATCCTCCGGTCTCAGCCTCCCGAATGCTGGGATTACAAGTGTGCGCCACCACGCCCAGCTTGCTTGTTTATTTATTCCTTTATTTATGATACTGGGAATTGAACCTAGAGGTATTCTACCACTGAGCTATACCCCAGCCATTTTTATTTTGAGACACATGCTGGCCTTGAACCTGCAATCTCCTTTCTCAGCCTCTCAAGTATAGGAATTACAGGCATGGCCTGGCTCTATTGACTTTTTTTGTGTGTGCGTGTATGTGGTATTGAACCCAGGGGCATTCTACCTCTGAGCTACACCCCCAGTCCTATTTTGGGGGTTTTTTTTTTAGTCTTTATTTTGAAACAAGGTTTCACCAAAGTTGTGGAGGTCCTCATTAAATAGCTGAGGCTATCTGCGAACCTGGAACCTCCTGTCTGAGCCTCCCAAGTACTAGGATTACAAACCTGCACCTCTATGCCTGGCTTATTGACTTATTTACTAGGTAATTTTGCATTTCCTTTTGTGAGCGTTCGGGATAAGCACCAAATACCTGGCTTTCAGTTGGAGAGTCAAGTAAATCAGTGTGCATACACAGAACAATTGGGAAATCATGTGTGTTTCTTTCTTCTGGATAAAACTTATTATTATTTTTTTTACCTAGATGCAGGAAGGTTTAATTTTTTTAAGCTCAAGAAATTCAATGACAATAGCCAAGACAAATTGAGTCATTACATACTATGTAAGGTTCCAAACACATTTTCAACCCAGGGCATTCCATGGTATTTACAATGTATTTTGTTTGATTAAATCTACTTAACACTATTATGAGTGGTCCAGTCAAGCCAATGAAGAGAAAATAATCTTTCCCACAAAGAATGGGCCTCAAATGTAAAACTTATTTTTAAGCTACATAAATGTTTATTTTATAATATGAAACATGAATTTTTTTAAAGGCCTCTTAATCCAGGAATACAAATCAGCATATGATAGTCACAACAATTATCTTGTTTTGTTGAAATAATGCGCCTAAGCATGACACTGGCTGACAAAGTTGTTTTATTTTATTCCAGTTGGTTAGAAGCGAACTCTGAGCATCTTGTAGAAAGGGATTATGAATCATCTTGTAAAATATGGAGCGGAAGTGAAATGCTCTTGAATTTACACAAAATGGGCATCACCACTGCCACTTTCCCCATGTTGCAGGTAAGATTCTGTTTTCCCACCTTTGTGAAATTGATTTAGTAAATTAGAAGTGATTTGAAAGTCCATAATAAGTCCAGTGAATAACTCAGAATTTACAGGGTTTTTTTTTTGCTGTATTGGGGATTGAACTCAGGGGCATTCTACCTCCGAGCTACACCCCCAGTCCTATTTTTTATTCTTTATTTTGAAACCGAGTCTCACTAAGTTGCAGAGTGCCTCACTAGGTAGCTGAGGCTGGCCGTGAACCCGGATCCTCCGGTCTCAGCCTCCCAAATGCTGGGATTACAAGCCTGCGCCACCACGCCCAGCTTGCTGAAAGCAAGCCTGTAGTAGTTTCATGATTCAATGTGTATAATTTCATTTAGTCTTTCTGCTTTTAGTATGGTGCCTCACCTTCAGTAGTTCAAAGTTTCTATATTTTATTAGAGTAAATTGCCAGTTTGGAAAGAAATAATAGGCTTAGTATAATATGTTACTTAGAGGACTTGATTTTTTAAAAAGAACAGTACTTGCAATTTACTAATAATTTGCAGGGCATAGTGCTTACCTGAGTTCATGATGTTGTCTTTCTCATTCGTTGTTTGTTTCTTTTCTTTTCTTTTGTGTGTGTGTGTGTGTGTGTGTGGTACTGGAGATTGAAGTCAGGGGCATTCGACTTGGAGGCTGTGCCTCCAAGGCACACCCCATCCCTTTTTATTTTTTGTTTTGAAATGAAGTCTTGCTAGGTTATTAAGAGTCTTGCAAAAAAAAAAAAAAAAAAAAAAAAAAAAAAGAGTCTTACTACGTTGCTGAGGCTGTCCTCGAACCTGGGAGCCTCCCACTACTGGAATTACAGGTGTGTGCCACCACCTGGCTTTTTGTTTCTTTTTGAAAAATCTTTGTTTGCATTCTTTAATGTTTTGTTCAATGGAGACTGATTTTTACTCATCCAGATTCATAATTGATTCACGGTGTATCTGAATATTAAAATTTATCTGTATTATTTCTTTCTCCATTCCATTTTCATTAATGAATTTTGTCAAGTATCAGAGTTGTCACCAATATCTTTTATTGTCTCAATATTGTGTTTTCTCTTTTACAATGTGGTGAAACGTACTTTTCTGGTTTCTTATAATTTTGTCTTAACATCTGCACTTTCATCTGTATTAAAGTTTATGAGCCATGTAAAAACGAATGAGCAGCCGGGCGTGGTGGCGCACGCTTGTAATCCCAGCATTCGGGAGGCTGAGACCGGAGGATCCGGGTTCGCGGCCAGCCTCAGCTACCTAGTGAGGCACTCCGCAACTTAGTGAGACTCGGTTTCAAAATAAAGAATAAAAAATGGGGCTGGGGGTATAGCTCGGAGGTAGAATGCCCCTGAGTTCAATCCCCAGT
>PVLC010033535.1:0-17473 GCA_004027655.1 Graphiurus murinus | reverse complement strand
GAGGTAGCTTAGAAGTAAAAAGGATAGGTAGAAAAGAGGTATTGGGAAAATTCATAGAAATATAGTTTTTAGCCTTTTTAAAAATCCGGAGAGTGTATTCCACCCCTTGGAAATTTGTGGTTCGGCCCAAGAGAAACGTATAGCCCAGCCCACCGTAACCGCACACACCTGGAAAGAGGAGGAGCCAAATCTCACCTGGCGCTCAACCTATGGAATACTTGGAAACTGAGAGAGAGAGGGGCGGGAAATGAGGACCCCGCCCTCTCATATACCCTCTGGAATCCCACGTGTTTTCTCTCTTGGACTCTTGCCCAGGACCGCGGAACATGCCCTAAGAATCGGTGGCCGGGGATTTTCTTTCTGTACTCCCCGTCTTTTCCTACACCCCAGTTTTCCTCTCCCTGACCTTTTCCTGAAGAATAAACCTGCCAGATGTTGTGATTGATAAGTGTAGAAATTCTTTTCTCCACAAATATCAAGGACCCTTATCCTTGGGGTACACGCTGCACCCCATCACATCACTAAGTAGCTGAGGCTGGCCGGGAACCCGGATCCTCCGGTCTCAGCCTCCCAAATGCTGGGATTACAAGCGTGCGCCACCACGCCCGGCTCATCTCTTCCTTATTGATTGATTGATTGATTGATTGGCACTGGAGATTGAACCCAGAGGCATTCTACCTCTGAGCTACACTCTCAGTCCTATTTTATTTTTATTTTGAAATAGGGTCTCAGTAGGTTGATGAGAGTCTCACTACTTGCTGAGGCTGTCCTTGAAACTAGTATCCCCTGTTTTAGCCTCCCAATTACTGAGATAACAAGTGTTCAGAAGTGTGTAGCACTTGGCAGTTTTAGTTCTTGATGCTGAAAGATTTGTACGCTTCCTTCAGTCCTCAAAAGGTCCGCAAGGGTACTATAGTTACTATGGAGATGAGGAAAATAAAAGTCTCAGAGGTTAAGTCACCAGGTCTTGGACACAGAGTTTAAGTGTTGTGGTTCAAATTTCAACTTCTGCCCCCCCCCCCGCCCCCATATGCCACCCGCTCACCGTGCTTCAATTTTCTCTGTAGCACTTGCTAAGGCTTTTGGTCTTCCTAGGTTAGTTATCTTCCCCTTTCCAGTAAGTGTAGGCCTCAGGTAGTTAGAATTTTTTGTGTTTTTTGATAGGTTCACTAACCTATCTCCGAGAACAAAGTTTAGGATAAAATCGGTGCTCAGTGGGTTGTTTGAATTTGGACACATCTTAGCTTTTCTGAGTCACGGCCCCCTCTCCTCTGTGAAGTGAAAATAATCAGAAAAATTGTCGTTGAGTTGGTGCAAGATACGGCTGGATAAGCAGCATACACACTCCGCGCAAACTTGGAAATTGGGCATGGAAATCGAGAGAACCCACTAGGGCTGAGCGGCAAGGGCCGTACTGCGCATGCTCTGCGTCTCTGCGCTCACCCCTTCTCTTCCCGTCTCCCCCTCGGGGCCAGACCGGAAGTGTGGCCGCTTCCGTCGGACGCTGCGGGGCGGCGGGACGCGCGGAGATGACGCAAGCAGCACCGGAAGCCGCTCCCTCCCCAGTGAGGCTGCGGACCCTGAGCGGCGGCCGCAGGTCCAGGTCTGTACGTGAGGCGGGGCCGGTTAGGGAGGGGGCTTCTGGAGCCCGCGCTTCTGCTGACCCGCGGCGCCTTGGGCTGTTTGTCTTTCTCTCCCTGCAGGCGCCATGGCTGCGGAGCGGACCCGGCCGCTGCGAGGCTCTGGCGGCCCGAGCGCGCCTAGTCGGTGTGAGCCCGGCGCGAGGTCCCGGGCCCCGGGGCGCTCGCTCAGGTCAGTGCCGCGCGGAACACGGCTCTGGGAGCTGGGGACCTTGGAGCCACTAAGCGCTGAGGGATCTGGAGTTCATTTTAGAGATAGGAAAATTAGGTCTTAGAGTTCCTGTCTCCTAGCCCCTCTGATTCCTTAGGTGCGAAATGAGTTAACCATGGTGTCCTAGGGCTGCCAGGAGTTTGAAAGATGATGAAGTGTGGAGAGGTGGTTTATGAAGTACGAAGCGTTGTAGTAACGTGAGGGACTGCGCCATAATTGTGGGTATGCCTTGGAGACAGGTGTGTATGTGGGGTGCTGCTTGAAAACAAAAAGGCAAGGATAACAGCATTAATCCTAAGCAATAACGGCAGCTGGCACTTATTGTAGGCTTACCGTGTGCAAGGTACTGTGCTAAACGCTTTTATGTGCATCATCGTGCTTAATCCGCACCAAAACCCTGTTCGTAGGTGCAAAATGCTGTTCGTGGCTACATTTTCCAAGTAAGAAAGCTAAGCTTGAGATAGGTGAGGTGATTTGCCCAAGATCACGTAACAAGTAAAGTTGGCAGAGCATATATTTTACAAACATTATTTGTATCCTTTTAGAGCTTTTAAAATTTCATTTTAAAACGAAAGACTTTTAATACCATAATCACATGGTTTTAAATTCAAAATAATACAGTTAAAAGGAACCTCTCACCTCTTTTCCTTAGTTCTGTGGAGGCCACCAGTATTATGTTTCTTCAATTTTCAAAATGTGTTTTATGTATATGTAAGTTTATAGGTAAATATGCATTTTCAAAGCCTCTGTACTTTTTAAGTTGGTTATGCTGGATAGGCGAAGAGAAGGAAGAGGAAGCCTCCTTCCCAACAAAAGTCTGGCTTTCATTCTTTATTAGGCCAGGTTCTGGTGGAGTAGGAAGGGAAATACATTCACACTGTTTTATCCAGAATGCCTATCTCTAAGAAGACTGAGTTGTGTAGGTTTTGTTTTTTGTTTTGTTTTGGAAGGGTGGGGACTGGCAAGATGTTGAGTCTTCTACTTTCAAGGCAACTCTGGGAAAGCCACCTCCATTTCTTGGGCCATAAATTTCTTCATTGTTAGTTAAGGGCAGTAATATTGATACTGTTTATGAATTTGTGAGGATCAAATGAGGTGAGCAGTACTTTAATCTTTAAAACAAATTTAAATGTGGGAGTTGCCTAAGGGACATAGGAAGTTAATGCTAGAACCTGAGAACAAACCCAGATGCCATCTCACAATTTAGGAATCTTTTCAGCACAGTACATTTTCTCAGAGCTTTGTGGTTATTAATATTAGGGGCAGGAGGGCAAGTTTAATGTTTCATGTTTAGTTTGAGGTGGGAGAAAAAAACGTAAGGCACTAGGGGATGTGGGTTGGGTAGAAAGAATAAAGTACTTAGTGACAAATACAGCCTCAAGTCAATAATTGCCCTTAATTATGAGATTAAACACCCAGAACATTTGAGTTCTTGAGTTTTTCTTCCAGATACTGAAATTTTGTGATAAGATCATAAGGTTGAAAGGGATGATAGCGGTCATGTCATTCCAGCCTCAGTGCCACAGAAAGGATCCTGCCAGGTATTCATTGTAATGAAACTAATAAACATTCGAGTTACCCTAAACTGGGTACTGTACTGCACATGTCTTTGCTTTATTTCTAATTCTCACGATCCTAAAGTTGGGCAATAGCTTTCATATTACAAATGACAGAACTGAAGCTTAGAAGTTAGTTGAACATTCCCACGAGTCACACAGGAAATAGCTGATTCCATGAAAATTTTGACTCCAAAGCATTTTCATTTATCCCATTCTGCATCCGTATCCAGCTATCCTGAGTACTCACTGTAATGGGAGACCTACCACTCTGGAGGTGGCTGCTTCATTGTTGGAAGGCTCTGATTTAAAAGCTCCTTCTTGCTGTGCATGGCATGCCTGTAATCCCAGTACTTGGGAGGTGGAGACAGGAGGATCATAGGTTGGTGGTCACCCTCAGTAACTTAGGAAGGCCCTCTGCAACTTACTGAGACCCTGTTTCCAAATAAAAAAATAAAATCAGTCTGGTGATGTAGCTCAGAGGTAGAACGTCCCTGGGTTCAATCCTTAGTACCAAAAAAAAGCTCTTTCTCATGTTGAATTGAAATCCTACTTCCTGACTTTTCTCCCTGGGGACCTTGTGTTACCAGTACATGATATTCCTACAAGTTCTCTACAAGAGTTCACTTTAGAGCTGTGGCCTTAAGGAAGTCCCCTCCAAAGTTAATTGACTCTTAGAAAAATAGAAATTGATGGGGTTTTTTTGTTTTGTTTTGTAGTGCTAGGGGAAGTTGGTGTTTTTAAATAGTACATTATATAGAGTTAATGATTCCTCCTTTATCTTTTAAAAAAAAAAAAGCCTTTTTCATAACAGAAATGAAGAACTGAAAAATAGCCTTCTGTAGGGATTGAATAGCTTAAAGGATAATCTATAACGTATGGGCTGGACCAAAAAAAAAAAAAAAATCCTTATTAGGAGTTAGGAGAATATATAAGTCTCAGAAATGGCTGGGCTAATCTAAAGTTGCTCACTGGAAAGTTTGTGGGCACATTACTTTGTTCTGTTGTAGGATATCTATTAAATATTCATGAATAAATGGAACCTGGTAATGTTTTAATGGGTGTTTAAAATTTGCCTTGTGGCTATTTAAGTAACTCATAAGAATTTCTGTGACAAATTGTGTGTGTGTGGGGGGTATGATTGAGGAAGCCTCTCTACACTTTTCACTGTAAAAAATAATTCCAGGGCATGTGTTTTTAATTGACCAACATTAATTATCTTTTGTGACATTGTTTGGATGCCCATAGAAAAGGATCCTTGCCTTGTGAATGGTTATTCTTAAAGTAGAAATTTTCCAGAAATGTTATAGAGAATTGCTAAGCTACAGAGGAAGGAGGGAGGCTTGTTATCTTGTAATAAGTTGATAAAACTTTGTGTGAACCGATTATTTTTGATAGCCAAGGAAATCTTTCATATAAATTAATATATCCTCTGTAATCCAAACCTTTTAGCTTCAAGAGTATTATCTTGAAATCTAATCATAGTTCCAGAAACCAAAACTATTAGATAGCAGATGATGTGATTGATGTAAATGAATAAATCACACTGCTTTTTGTCTGAGAATATTTTTGCCAAATTTGATACTGAAAAATTAGTTTTACTCACCATACATCAATAGATTTGAAAAGATGAGATCTGGCTTTTTGTATAGATATGATTGAAGTGATATGTTTGAAAAGAAATTTATTTTCCTTTTTCCATATTAATGCAGACATGAGTATTAAAAATTAGACAATAATCGTGTAAGAACTAATTGGAAGGAAAGATTTTTAAAAATGTTGGAAGTACCGGGCGTGGTGGTGCACGCTTGTAATCCCAGCATTCAGGAGGCTGAGACCAGAGGATCTGGGTTCACAGCCAGCCTGAGCTGCTTAGTGAGGCACTCTGCAACTTAATGAGACCCTGTTTCAAATAAAGAATAAAAAATAGGGCTGGGGGTATAGCTCGGAGGGAAAATGCTCCTGAGTTCAATCCCTAGTACCACACACACACACAAAAAAGGTGGAAGTATGTAAGTATATGAAAAGAGTATAATTTGTTCCTGTCTACCTGTCATGCAGCATTAAAACCTATCAATATGTGGCCAATCTTGGGGAAGTTTTTTTTTAATTGATTTGCTTTATTTTTATTTTTTGTTTTCTTTCCATTAATTTAGTTCCCATTGTGAAACAGGAATTGACACCTGTTGATACTAATGCAGGATACTTTAAAATTCTTTTGTACTAGTTAACCTTGGAGCAATTTGTCATTCTCCTAAAAGGAAAAATGGTATAATCAAGTAGCCATAATACCCTCAGATCTTTTTTTTAATTTTATTTTTTAATTGGTGCATTGTAATTATACATCTTTGTTAGATACAAGCTGATAAAAGCATACATGCACACATTTCTCATTTAATCTTTCCCCAATTCCCACCCCACTCCCTCGCCCTCCCCCCTTCTCAGGTTCAGTTTAGTGATTGACTTTGATATGTTTGTGAAAGTACACCATGTGCATTAGGGTGCCTCCCCACCCCCCATCACCTTCAGTTAAGTCAACTTTTCTGCTCATCTAAGGTTTCTCCTTCTTCATCTGGAGTCCCTCTTATGCCCTATCTTCTCCCTAGCTTCCGCATATTAGGGAGAACATGCATTTTTTTACTTTTTGTGACTAGTCTCACTTAACATAATCTTTTTCAGTTCCAATCATTTCCCTGCAAATAACATGATTTTGTTCTTTATGGCTGAGGAAAATTCCATTGCGTACATATCCCATAGTTCTGTAATCCATTCATCTGTTGATGAACATCTTGGCTGGTTCCATGGTTTGGCAATTGCGAATTGTGCAGCTTTAAACATAGATACACATGCATCAGACTGATAGTTTGGTTTCCATTCTTTTGATACCCTCAGATCTTATCATTAGGTTGTCGTTCTTCTGGTTGTCACTGACTTCAGAGAGACAGGTTGGTGGACTGATCTTGAGAGCACTGGCCTCCATTCTCTTTTGTTTCACTAGCTCTGTGACTATAGGCAAATCACTTACCTTTGTGTGTGTGTGTGTGTGTGTGTGTGTGTGTGTGTGTGTGTGTGTCTGTGTGTCTGTGTGGTACTGGGGATTGAACCCAGGGATTTCTACCTCTGAGTTACACCCCCAGCCCTATTTTATTTTTTATTTTGAAACAAGGTCTCACTAGGTTGCTGAGACTGGCCTCGAATGTGCCGTCCTCTTGCCTCAGCCTCCCACGAACTGGGATTATAGGCAGGCGCCACCATGTCTGGCTCATTTACCTTCTTTGACCTGTAGTTTCCTCATTTGCAAAGTGAAGATGATGATAATGTGTTTTTGGTTTTTTTTTTTTTTTTTTTTTTGGTTATTTTCTAAGCATCAGGATTATTATTACTACTACTTACTGCTTTATTTTGGTGGGGTGGGGTATGAGAGTCTCACTTTGTTTCACAGGCTGGCCCCAAATTTGGGATTCTCCTGCGTGCCTTCCAAGTAGCTAGGGTTATAAGCACATGCCACTGTGCCCCACAACATCAGGATTATTAATTTCTTTATTCATGCAGGCTTCTAGCACCCTCATGGCTCTCTGGAACACATGGTTAAGAGTTGCCAATAGCTCTTTTGAAGCTTATGAAAACAGATTATGTAAGGCCTTTGGCAATTCATGTCCTTACAGGCAGTGCTAAAAGGAGATAGAAGAACCAGAATATCTGAAGCACTTATTACATCTGCTTATTTTTCTTCAAATCTTTTTTCCTGAATATCTATATTGCAAAAGCAACTAGTCAGTTCTGTCATTTGGGTGGTAACAGGTCAGGTTGTACTTAGCATGATAACTAATATTTAGATTACTGCTTCAAAGATTTGCTTTCTGATTGTCACATCCCTGGTGCTTGTTTTATGATTTTAGTGCCCAAATAGAGTGTATTTAGAAATTCATTAAGGAAGTAACTTTTTAATGGTTTTGAAGAGGGGGGTGTATTAATAGAACACACTGTTTCATTATGAATGAATACCTTGTAAATCTTTTACTGTGACAATGCATGTAGCATGTGCTAGACTTCAAAAGAAACAAGTCACACCAACCTAAGTTTCACTGATATGTTTCAGAGATTGATTTGTTAAATTATGTTTACTCTCAAATGTATTTCCCCTTATGTGCATGAAAATTTTTCAGATGAATATAGTGTATTAACTAAAGTTATAATGTAGTAACTAAGCATAAAGTTGTAATGCCAAGTTTTTTACAATTAATTTTTAATACTTCATTTGTTAGCAGTCTTGCTTGAACGATCTTTTTGAGCAGAACTAATACAATATTTTGATGTGCCACAGGTAAATTTTTCCATAACCTTATGGAGAGAAAGGACTTTGAGACATGGCTTGATAACATTTCTGTTACATTTCTTTCTCTGACGGACTTGCAGAAAAATGAAACTCTGGATCACCTGATTAGTCTGAGTGGGGCAGTCCAGCTCAGGCATCTCTCCAATAACCTGGAGACTCTCCTCAAGCGGGACTTCCTCAAACTCCTTCCCCTGGAGCTCAGTTTTTATTTGTTAAAATGGCTCGATCCTCAGACTTTACTCACATGCTGCCTCGTCTCTAAACAGTGGAATAAGGTGATAAGTGCCTGTACAGAGGTGTGGCAGACTGCGTGTAAAAATTTGGGCTGGCAGATAGATGATTCTGTTCAGGACGCTTTGCACTGGAAGAAGGTTTATTTGAAGGCTATTTTGAGAATGAAGCAACTGGAGGACCATGAAGCCTTTGAGACCTCATCATTAATTGGACACAGTGCCAGAGTATATGCACTTTACTACAAAGATGGACTTCTTTGTACAGGTAAGAAACACTGGACTGCTTTTTATTTTGTTTGTTATTGTTTGTGTATGTTTTGCATCTCATAGAGTATAATCTTAAAAACACATAAACTGCGCATGCTTGAGAATGGCGAGGGTTGATTATATAAACTATCTATAATAACACCCCCCCCCCAATAGGGTTCCCCACCCTCCTTGTCCTCTTCTTTTCCTCTAGAGAAGGCAATCATTTTAGTAAGTTTTTATGAGAAAAAAAGCTTCAAGTATTTTTTTTTTTTTTTCAGTATAATGTGAATCAGAAAGCTGTAGTTTACTTTTTTCTACACTTTCCTCCAGGTGTTTCCTTCATCTTGGTTTATTTTGTTTCTTTTCCTGTCATCACTATTTTTTGGGGGAAAAAAACAAACAAAAAAATTGGTGTTTAATCTAGCAAGTAGTTAGATGATTTTGGATAAATTGTTTAACTTCTCTGTGTTTGTTTCCTTGTCTATAAAATACAGGAATAGAAGTATTTTTTCCTTACTCTAAACTCCTGTAATTCTTTTTTTTTTCCAGTATTGGGGATTGAACTCAGAGGCATTCTACCTCCGAGCCACACCCTCAGCCCGAATTTTTTATTCTTTATTTTTGAAATAGGGTCTCACTAAGTTGCAGAGGGCCTCACTAAGTAGCTGAGGCTGGCTGCCAGCCAACCTGTGATCCTCCTGTCTCAGCATCCCAAGTACTGAGATTACAAGCATGTGCCACCATGCTCGGCTAAACTCCTGTAATTCTAAGAGGAATTGGAAGTTGGCAATTTGGGCATAGGAATGAAGACAGATACTTTTAAACTAGGCAATTAAGTAACTATATAACATGCCATTAAAATTTGGAATTTTGTGTATTGAATTATAATGGGTATGTATTTCTAGAAATGATTATAGTTGGTACCCACATTTTAGGCAACACATTTTGTATGGCAATGTAAATAATCCCTAGGCATTGTTTAGAATGGCTCTAGGCAGTTCTTAATTAATGATCACCATGTCTATTGAATTGTATATATTATACAAAGGTATTTTGTATTTTTCATCCAGGATAATTTGATAAACATTTGTGTATTACCTAAACTGTATAGTTGTCACTTTTAATAAGTATGAAGTATTTTGTGTGTAAACATATCATTACTTTTTTTCTTTTTGATTATTTATTTGGGACAAAAACTGAAAAGCAGAATTTCCAGATCCAGAAGTATGAATGATTTTATAGCTCTGCTTAGTGTTCTTTCCAGATATACTGAGTTGATGGTCATGCCCACAGGAAAGTCTTAAATAACTTCTTTTTCAGTCTCACCAGATTTTTTTTTTTTTCCGGTAGTAGGGATTGAACTCAAGAGCATTCTACCTCCAAGCTATACTCCCAGCCCTTTTTATTTTTTATTTTGAAAAAGGGTCTTGCTAAGTTGCTGAAGCTGGCCTTGAACCTGCAATCTTCCTGTCTCAGCCTCCCAAGTCCTAGGATTACAGGCATGCACCCTCACATCTGGCTACTCCAGATTGTTTTAAAATTGCCAATTCTTCATTAAGGATATATGTTTTCTCATATGGTGGTATATTTTCTGAAATGCCAGACACCTTTCCAGTTTCATAAAGTAGACATTTGATTCAAGGTATTTCATGGTTTGGTTTGTCATCCTGAAGTTATTTCATACTTACATTACTTTCATTGTCTTACAATCTTTATTATTGGATCAGCAACAGCTATACTTAGTATTTTGATGTACTTTGCCAGTTGTGGTGATGTCTTTTTTTGCCTCATGTGATGTACAGCAGATATTTTTTTAAAGACTAGGATAAAGTATTACCTTGGAGCTCTTTCCAACTTGGGTAAATAGTGACAGTTGACTCATTGTTTTCACAACCACCCCTAGCTTGTGTGTGTGTGTGTGTGTGTGTGTGTGTGTGTGTGTAGGTGGTACTGAGGATTGAACCCAGGGGTAGTTTACCTCTGAGTTACATCCCCAGCCGTGTTTTTTATTTTTATTTTGAAACAGGGTCTCACTAGGTTGCTGAGAGTCGCACTGCTTGCTGAGGCTGTCCTTGAACGAACCTGCGATCCTCCTGTGTCAGCTTCCCATGTACTAGGATTACAAGTATTGCCACCATGTATGACCACTCCGAGCTTTCTTTTTTTTTTTTTTCGGTACTGGGGATTGAACTCAGGGGCATTCTACCTCCGAGCTATACTACCCCCAGCCCTATTTTTTATTCTTTATTTGGAAACAGGGTCTCCCTAAGTTGCGGAGGACCTCACTAGGTAGCTGAGGCTGGCAGTGAACTCGGATCCTCCAGTCTCTCAAATGCTGGGATTGCAAGGGTGTGCCACCACGCCTGGCTCACTCTGAGCTTTTTTTAAAAATTTTTTTCTTTCATCATATTTTCTTTTGAAATGCATTAAAACATCAATTACTTGGAGCAGAAATAAATGGAAAACAGTCACTGAATTCTCTACCCCCTTGGAAAGTTAGTTAGTTATCTACAATAAGTGAACCCAACCAGCTTTTTTTTTTTTTTTGGTGGTGCTAAACTAGTGCTCTACCATTGAGTTATTTATCTCCAGCCCCCAAAACTATATTTTTAAGATTAGTGTTAGCCAGGAATGGTGGCGCACGCTTGTAATCCCAGTACTTGGGAGGCTGAGGCTGGAGTATCTGGGTTTGCGGCCAACCTCAGCTACTTAGGCCCTCCACAACTTAGGGGAGACCCTGTTTCAAAATAAAGAATAAAAAATAGGATTGGGGGTGCATCTCATTGGTAGAATGCCTCTAGGTTCCATCCCCAGTACTGCCAAAAAAAAAAAAAAAAAAAAAAAAAGTAGTGCCTAAGTAGGTCTGTATGTTAATGTTATTTAAATTCTGGTTAAATTCACCAGATTTGCTTGGCAAAAATTGTACTGTGACTGTTGAAGATGATCCAAAGCATTTTTCTAACAGTAGCATCCCTGAGACTTTCACTAGTGAGAGTATTTGTTCCAGAATTATATGTGTTTGTATCATTTTGTTTCTTAAGAGCTCGAATTTTCACTAGGGTTGAATTGTGAAGTCCTGGATTTGGCAATAAATTTACAGCGCTCTCAGATTAGCACCTTAAGCAAACAATAGGATAGTATTACCAAAGAGACTGATAATCTAATGCTAAAATTGATGTGATATAGATTGAAGTAATTGGTTATTTTTGTGTTCTGCCGTTTATTTCTGAAATGATAAGAACCTAGTATGCGTTGTACTTTTCAGTAGATATTTAGGAAGTGCCCACCATTTAGAAGACAATGTGGGAACATACATGTAAAGAGCTATAGTAGTTCTTTCTTCAAACACATATACTGGGGCCAGGAAGGTGACCTAACTTAGGCAAAGTCTCTGTGAGGACTGTGGCAGATCAGAGAACACTTACTTGCCTTCCTAAAGAGTTCTGCACCATTGTAGTGAATTATTGCCACATTAGAATTCAGGCTCTGAGTGGCCAGATCTAACCCTTCAAGAGAAGCCTCAAATCTAGATTTTTGTGAAATACTCTGATTTTTTTTTTAGTATTGATTTTTAAGTATTATTCAGATTAAAAAAAAATAGTACTGGGGATTGAACCCAGGGATATTCTGACTCTCAGTTACACCCTTAGCCCTATTTTATTTATTTATTTTTTTAATTTTTTATTTTGAAACAAGGTCTCACTGAGTTTCACTCTCGCAAACCTGCGATCCTCCTGTCTCAGCCTCCCAAGTAGTAGGATTACAAATGTGCATTTCCATTTGTGACTATTCAGATTTTTTAAAATATTGTAATTGGGTTATATTCAACCTGTGAGTTGCTGTGGCTTATAATTGAGTAAGAAAAACAAGAACTGTAACAGAGTTAAAATGATGTAGTGATTTCTTGAACTTGAGAAGATTGAGCAGTGTTTATATTGGAGCTTAAATTTTGGGGGGGGGTGGGGTACTGGGGTTTGAACTCAGGGGCATTTTACCTCCGAGCTATACCCCTAGTCATTTTTTTTCCCCCACTCCTATTTTTTATTCTTTATTTTGAAACAGGGTCTCACTAAGTTGCAGAGTGCCACACTAGGTAGCTGAGGCTGGTTGCGAACCTGGATCCTCCGATCACAACCTCCCAAGTACTGGGATTACAAGTGTGTGCCACCATGCCTGGCTGGAGCTTGAAACTGAACGAGTGTATTTTTCCAGTAGGAAGATCAGCATTAACAAAGCCATCAATGGGGCTAAGCATAGAGCATGTAGGAGGAAAATTTTTAAAAATTAATTTTAGTTGGACTCTTGGGGTACAAGTAGGGCCTTTTTCAAGGGTCAGTTAGAATATAAAGAATGCAATAGTAGAAATAATGCTATGAATATATAGAAAATTGCCAATTCCAATCTCAAAGACTTGAGGGGTCAGGGTGGGTGGGGGACCCAGAGGGGAGGGCAACAAGAGTTGTGTGCATATATTTTTCTGACACTCTGTACCCCAGTATGATGTAAAATTACAATGCATCCAATTTAAAAAAAAAGAATGTAATATAAAGAAATAGGCTTAGGGCTAGGCATGGTGGTGCATGCCTTTATCCCAATACAGGGGAGGCTGAGACAAGAGGATCACAGGATGGAGGTTAGCTTCAGCAATTTAGCAAGACCAAGAAGGGCTCAAGATATAGCCCAGAAGTAGAATTCTCCTAGGTTCAATTCCCAGGACTAGGGGAGAGAGAGAGACAGAGAGAGGGGGGGGGGAGAAGAAGAAGAAAAAGAAGAAGAAGAGGAGGAGGAGGAGGAGGAGGAGGAGGAAGGGGAGGAAGGGAAGGAAGAAGAGGAAGGGGAAGAGGAGGAGGAGAGGAGAAGGAGGAGGAGGAGGAGGAGGAGAGGAGATGGAAAGAGAGAGACTGGCAGGCAGGCAGGCAGGCTTGGGCTGTGTTGTGAAGTGCCTTGAATGCTGGACACATGAGTTTGGACACCTATAAGAAGTGAGAAATGAGTACTTGGGAGGCTGAGACAGGAGGATTGAAGGCTTTCGGCCAGCCTCAGCAACTTAATGAGGCCCTCTGCAATTCAGTGAGACCATGTTTCAAAATAATATAGGGCTGGGGTTATAGCTCAGAGGTAGAATGCCTCTGGGTTCAATCCCCAGTTTCTCACCAAAAAAAAAAAAAAGATTAGATTCTAGATTTCTGAACAGTAAAAGGGCTAGAGTTAGCCGGGCGTGGTGGCACACGCTTGTAATCCCAGCATTCGGGAGGCTGAGACCGGAGGATCCGGGTTCGCGGCCAGCCTCAGCTAACTAGTGAGGCACTCTGCAACTTAGTGAGATTCGGTTTCAAAAAAGAATAAAAAAATAGGGCTGGGGGTATAGCTCGGAGGTAGAATGCCTGTGAGTTCAATCCCCAGTACCGCAAAAAAAAAAAAGGGGGCCAGAGTTAGAGCTTTCTGCTTCAGGTAGACTAGTGTTTCCCGTTCTGCCAACTTATGTCTTCTTTTTAAACATATTTTACAATATCTTTTTACCTTCAATTCATAGAAATAAATTATTTACACATATAAATATTCTTAAAAATCACTATAGTGCCTGAATTCTGATCCAGAGGAGAAAAAAAAGGGCTGTAATTTAAAATAATCCGGGTTCGAGGCCAGCCTCAGCTACTTAGTGAAGCCCTCTGCAACTTACTGAGACCCTGTTTCAAAATAAAGAATAAAAAATAGGGCTGGTGGTATAGCTTGGAGGTAGAATGTCCCTGGGTTCTATTCCCAGTACCGCAATAAATAAATAAATAAATAACTAAATAAATAAATAAATAAATAAATAAAATAAGGACGTTGTGGCACATGCTTGTAATACCAGTACTTGGGAGATTGAGACAGGAGGAGGTTTGTGGCCAGCATTAGCTACTTAGGCTCTCCGTAATTTAGACCCTGTTTAAAAAAAAAAGAATAAAAAATAGGGCTGAGGGTGTAACTCAATGGTAGAATACCCCTGGGTTCCATCCCCAGTACCACACACATAAAAAAATAAATAAATAATACACATTTAGCTGGGTGCAGTGGCACAAGCCTATAATTCCAGTACTTAGGAGTCTAAGAGGAGGATGGCAAGTTTGTAGCCAACCTCAGCAATTTAGTGAGCCATCTGCAACTTAGTGGGATCCTGTTTTCAAAATAAAAGAGTAAAATAAGCCTGGGGGTATAGCTCAGAGGTAGAATGCCCCTGAGTTCCATCCCCAGTACCCCCCCCACACAAATAAATAAATAAATAAATAAAAGAAATGCACATTTAAGTATGTAATATTGAAGCCTCACTACAGTGAAGTAAACACGTTTGCACCTGTAGGTACTGTCACTGAATAGGACAACCTCACGTAAGTGCATGCTCTGTTTGTGTCATGGATACCATCAATGATAGGATCTTCTCACTTGGTAAAAGACTTTTTGTGGAGTTCCTGACAAAGTATATTTTTCCTCAATTTATCTGACATTTGCCCTTAGGAAATTCAGTATTTAGTTAAACATATTTTTTGCTTTGTAAATAGATTCTAGTTTCAGGTAACAACATAATCTTTCTGTTTATCGACATCTGGTAGAGCCATCAAGAATGTCTTACAAAGTACAAGACAGTTCTTTTTTGGTGATACTGGGGATTGAACCCAGGGCATTCTACCTCCGAACTACACCTCCAGCCCGATTTTATGTTTTATTTTGAAACAGGGTCTAAGTTGCGAAGGGCCTCACTAAGTAGCTGAGGCTGGCTGTGAACTTGCGATCCTCCTGTCTCAGCCTCCCAAGTACTGGGATTACAAGTGTGCGCCACCACGCCCGGCTTCAAGACAGTTCTTTTTATGCACTTAGGATATCTAGTATTCCTAGCCTCTGCCCATTGGATGTCAGTAATGTCCTCCACTTCCATCACCGAGACAACTAAACCACTAAAACTACCTCCACAGATTTCTAAAACACTCCCTTAGAAGATGGTACTACACCTTTTGAGACCTTTTGCCAGAGGGTTCAGAATTTTTGAGTTCTGAGCTTTCAAATTAAAGTATTAGCCTGTAATAGTATAAGTTAGGATAATAGGTCTAGAATTAGGATAGTGAGAGAAAAAAGAGCAGTTGAATGCAAGAGCAGCCATTAAAGTAGAGTTGACAGAATTTGGCAGTGGATTAAGTATGTAGCAGGGAGAAGAAATTTCAGCAATGGCTGAGGTTTCTAGTTTTGTATGGCTCAGAAGATAATAGTACTAATGAGACTAGAAAACAAAGGAATGAATTTGAGAGGGTAGATGGAGTTTAATTTGGGATGAACTGAATTCAGATACTCATTGTATAAGTGGAGATTCTCATGGTATTTGGAAATGCAGGGTCAGAGCTCTGAAGAGTACTCAGGGCTAGAGAGCAAGATTTACCGGTTAGTAACAGCACAGCTGCAGCCGGATTCTTGACGGGCCCACTTAGAGAAAGGAGAGAAGTGAAAGGAACAGAAGGGCCATGGAAAGTCTTAAGGAAAATGGCAGCCTGTTTGAAAGGGCACTGGTAAATGTTTATTCATTTGGTCAACAGAGTCAAATGCCTTCGAGAGGTGTTTTGAGAGCTGAGATCTCTTTCTACTAGTTAAATATTTAAACCAACTTGATAAGATAATTTAATCTATATGGGTTTCAGTTTTTTTTTTTTTTTGCCTTGCTTTGTAACATACCTATCCCTAACATTTATAAAGTAATGTTTTCAGAATTGAGAGGGATTTTTTTTTTCTTTCATCAACTATAAGAGTTCACATTTAATGGTGGGTGTGGCACCACACCTCTAATTCCAGTACCTGCAAGGTTGAGAAAGAGGATTCCAGATTTGAGGTCAGCTGCAGCAACTTAGCAAGACCCTGTTTCAAAATAAAAAGGGCTGGGGATATTATTTGGAGGTGAAATACCCCTGGGTTCAATCCATAGTTAAAAAAAAAAAAGAAGAAGAAAAAAATCAGTCAAGGGTTTGCTGGGTATTTTGACATATACCTGTAATCCTAGTACTTTGGAAGCTAAGTCTGGAGGATTGCAGGTTCAAGGTTAGCCTCAGGAATTTAGTGAAACCCTCTTTCAAAATATATAATTTTTTTTTTTTTTTTGAGGGCTGAGGGTGTAGCTTCAAGGTAGAATGCCCTTGGATTCAACTCCCAGTACCAAAAAAAGTACACATTTAACTAGTGTTCTCCTACTTTTAGTCTTTCTAGGCTGCATTATTGGTGACCTCTTTGAAAAAATGTTGGATTAGTCAGTGCAGCAAAAAGTCCAAAGGAGAGGCTGCTACAAAGCCAGAAAGGAGCAGAGAACAGTGGCTCCTAAAGGATTAGCATTTAGGAGTAAACTTGTACCTGCCCAAAGTGGAACTCAGCCCTGGTTTTTTTTTTTTTTTTTTAATATATTTCTTTAGGGTGTAAAACCAAATGGCACATTTTTCTGTACAACCTAGTTTAAAGAGTTAGTTTCCTTTCAAATTGTAAACACACTATTTACCATTTTCACCATTTTTTTTTTTTTTTTTTTGCAAAACAATTAAACCCCAGGGCATTCTACCTCTGAGTTATACCCTCATCCCTAGTTTTTATTCTTTATTTTGAAACAGGGTCTCACTAAGTTGTGGAGGGCTTTACTAAGTGGCTGACATTTTTACCATTTTTAAGTGTAAAATTCTGTGCCACTAAGTACATTCACAGTGTTGTATATCTCCAGCATTTTTTTTTTTTTTTTTTTTTGCAGTACTGGGGATTGAACCTCTACCTCTGAGCTATACCCCCAGCCCTGTTTTTTATTATTATTTTTTTGAAACAAGGACTCACTAAGTTGCAGAAAGCCTTATTAAACAGCTGAGTCTGGCTGCAAACCTGCTGTCCTCTTATCTCAGCTTCCCAAGAACTGGGATTACAAGAGTACGCCACCAGGCCCAGCTTCTCCAGAACTTTTCACATCTTCCCAAACAGAAATTGTACCAGCTAAAAACTAACTGCCCATTTTTCCTTCCCCCACTTGTGGTAACTTTACCACCATTGTACTTTGGCTGAATTTGACTATTCCAGGAGCTCATATAAAGGGAATCATATAGTATTTGTTCTTTTATGACTAACATTAGTGTAATGTCTTCAAGGTTCTTCTATGTTATAGTATATAAGAATTTCCTTTTTAAGGCTGAATAATATTCTATTGCATGTGTGGACCACATTTTGTTTATCCTCTCCCTTTAGTTTTTTTTTTTTTTTTT
>PVLC010033534.1:0-17423 GCA_004027655.1 Graphiurus murinus | reverse complement strand
TACTGGGGATTGAACTCAGGGGCATTCTACCTCCGAGCTACACCCCCAGCCCTATTTTTTATTCTTTATTTTGAAACCGAGTCTCACTAAGTTGCAGAGTGCCTCACTAGGTAGCTGAGGCTGGCCTCGAACCCGGATCCTCCGGTCTCAGCCTCCCGAATGCTGGGATTACAAGCGTGCGCCACCACGCCCGGCTTCCTTATCATTTCTTTGTGCTTGGAAACTTCAAACTTGTATCTCTAGCTCTTCATAAAATATATATATATATATATATATATATATATATATATATATGTATAACTATAGTTACCCTACTCTGCCAAAGAGTGCCATTGATTTTTATACTTAGTATGATTATTCAGGTGTTTATGCTTGAATATACCATCTGATAATTTTTGCTAATTGTCCACATCTTATGTATTTCATTTGACTTATTTTTGTTGCATTATTGGATTTGCTGTTTAATATTCCATGTTTCCTTCTAGTTTCTGGGAAGTTATATATTCTTTTACTATTATTTTAGTGAGTGCCCTAGGAATTACAACATGATTTACTTGTCTTATCAAAGTCTAAATAAAGTATTACTTGTAGTTCCTCCTAAGTAATACAAAGATATGAAAATCTTTTAATGCCATTACTAGAAGAAATATTTTAATGTATCCAGTGACATAGATAATTTAAATATCTGAAGCCATTTTGTTACTATCATTACCATTATTTATAGTCAGTAAATTATTGTTATCTTCAAATTTATCTTGTTCATTGCATTGCATTTCTTATCATTGTATGTGCTTCCATGTGAAGTTATTTTATTTCTGCTTCAGCCATTCACTTTGTTATTTTATTTATAGCAGACTGGAGATCATTTATTTTCAATAAAAATATTTTAGAAATCAAAATTGGTGGATTAGAGGAGCCCACAGCAATGTAGCAGTTCCCCAAGAGTGAAATAAAACAATAGTTCTACAACACCAAATTGATGTAGGAAGACCTTGGGAAAAGTTGGTGGCAAGCTTGGCAATAGCAACTAGATGAAAATCAATAAATCTGGTTTCTAGAATAGTAGAACTGATAAAAGAGACAGTCTGCATCAGCACTAGTTAGACAGATAGGCAACCACATGCTTACAGTGGCTCCATAGGGGAGAAGAATCTCTCCTGGCAAAAAGCCACCGAGCTTAAGAAAAAAAGAAGCTGCCCATCATATCTGAAGTCTGGGCAGTGGTCTGTCCCAGAAAAGATGGTTCCAGTCTGTCTGGGGAGGGTGCTGGAGCCCTTGAAAAAATCACTGAGGAGCCGGGTGTGGTGGTGCATGTACTTGGGAGGCTGAGACAGGAGGATCGCAGGTTTGAGGACAGCCTCAGCAAGTAGTGAGACTCTCATCAATCTAGTGAGACCCTGTTTCAAAATAAAATAGGGCTGAAGGTATAACTCGAATATAGAATGCCCCTGGGTTCAATCCCTAGTACCACAAAATAAAGAAAGGAGAGGTGGGGAAGAGGAGGAGGAGGAGGAGGAGGAGGAGGAGGAGGAGCTGGAAGAGAAGGAAGAAAGGGAGGAAAGATAAATCACTGTGGGACTCTTAGCCCAAGAGAACCAAAGCACTCCTCCCCCATGCAAATGTGCCTGCAGCTTGGAAATGCACACAGTTAGAAGAGATTGCACTTCCAGCCAACACAAATAAGAAATTTGAAGAAAATTCTTCTGTCTTCCTTTATTTTTATTCCCCTTATTTCTGTCTGTTTTTTTTTTTAAATTGTTTTGCAACAAAGCAAGCATCCATTTGGAATTGCTATTCTGGCTTTCGGGGTGGAAGGAAGGTAGACAGAGCCTAAAATCTGAATCAGAGTGAGACCTGACAGAGAGTAGAAGAAGAGTGAACTGACAGATGCCACACACCTAGCAGACAATCAGGAATTTCTGGGGTGTAGTGTACAGTTCTCCTAGTCCCTGTAGTTACAAAACTTGATTACAATTTGCAGCCAAATAGAAGAAAACCCCAGCCCACTCCCTGACCCAACACAGGGTGCTAGGGAAGGAAAAGGCTGACAGCAATACCCTGAGTGGCTCCCAATTGCCTTTTCCATCATAAAAGCTTCTTCAAAATAGAGGATACCTCAATATTTCTAAGAGGAAAACAGAGACTCAGGGTTAGAAGACTGAATTTAAACTTGAACACTTTGTCAATAACAAAAAAAAGACAAAGATCACAATCAGAATATGCAAGAAATATCAGGAAACATACAGAGACTTAACCTAAGAGTAATTGGCATTGGAGAAGTCCTAGAGGTACAAATCAAGGGCATAAACAACCTTTTCAGAGAAATAATATCACAGATTTTCAAACTTAGAAAATGAGATGGACATTCCCATACAGGAGACATTCAGAACTACAAATAGACAAGATTAAAAAAACCCTCTCCATGCCCATGATAATCAAAATGAATAACATAGAGGTCAAGAATAGAATTCTAAAAGTATAAGGAGTGAAAGGCCAGGTAGAGGTAAACTAATAAGAATTATTACAGATTTGAATGAAGTATTACAAGACTTGAAAACTTCCTACTAAGATTATTATAGCGAGCAAAGCTATGCTTGAAAGTTGATGGAGATATAAAAATATTAGAAGATAGGCAGAAACTAAAAGAATTCATGACTGCTAAGCCAGTACTAGAGAAAACACTAAGGAAATGATACAAAGAATAAATAAAAATAAACTCTAGGTCCAGAGAAGGGGTGTATTCCATTAGAAGAGCAACTAAGTAAAGGAGAATTAAAACAAAATCAAATAGGAGATATAATTCAAAATGACAAGAAATAACAAACGCCTCTTTATAATAACACTGAATTTACATGGTCTGAATTTCCCAGTTACTTAATAACTTAGACTGGCAAAGTGGATTAAAAATAAAAATCCAGCCGGGCGTGGTGGCGCACGCTTGTAATCCCAGCATTCGGGAGGCTGAGACCGGAGGATCCAGGTTCGCGGCCAGCCTCAGCTACCTAGTGAGGCACTCCTCAACTTAGCGAGACCCGGTTTCAAAATAAAGTATAAAAAATAGGGCTGGGGGTGTAGCTCGGAGGTAGAATGCCCCTGAGTTCAATCCCCAGTACCGCAAAAAATAAATAAATAAATAAATAAATAAATAAATAAATAAATAAATAAATAAAAATCCAACTATATGTTGCTTCCAAGAAGCTAACCTTAGAGGTAAAAATATTCATAGGCTAAAAATTAATAGGATGAAAAAAGATATTTCATGCAAATTGAGACCAAAGCAAACAGGGGTAGCAATCCTCATATCTGACAAAGCAGAATTCATGCCAAAGCTTGTCAGAAGAGAAAGAAGGTCACTTCTTACTGATAAAGGGAACAATCCAACAAGAAGATATAATGATAAGAAATATTTATTCCTCAAATGTCAGCACATACACTTAACATAAAACAAACATTACTTGACATTAAAGATGAGAGAGAGACTTCAATACAATAATACTAGGATATTTCAACAACAAACCTCTCTCAATACTAGATAGATCATCCAGACAAAATATCAGTAAAAACTCTTCAGACCTAAAGATTACTAAAAATCAAATGGACCTAACTGACATTTATAAGATATGTGACCCAATAATAGTTTAATTCACATTCTTCACAGCTGCTCATGAAACCTCCAAAGTAGACCATATTCTGGGCCACAAAACAAGTACTAGCAAATTTTAAAAATTGATCTAATTTCTTGCATCTTTTCAGATCATAATGGGCTAGAAGTAGACATAAAAAGCAGGAAGATCCAGAGGAATTACCTAAATACATGGAGATTGAACAATACACTTCTGAATGAGGAATGGATCATAGAAGAAATAAGGAGAAAATTTTTAAAGTTTCTAGAATGAAATGAAGATATGAAGGTGGTTCTAAGAGGAAATATTATAGCAGCAAGTGCCCACATGAAAAACACAAACAAGATTTCAAAAAACAGCCTAATGAAAAAAAAAAAAAAAAAAAACCAGCCTAATGTATCTCAAAGTCCTAGAAAAACAAGAACTAACCTCAAAGCCAGTAGAAGGCAGGAAATAATTTATTTATTTATTTTTTTTTTTTTTGCGGTACTGGGGATTGAACTCAAGGGCATTCTACCTCCGAGCTGCACCCCCAGCCCTATTTTTTATTCTTTATTTTGAAACCGAGTCTCACTAAGTTGCGGAGTGTCTCACTAGGTAGCTGAGGCTGGCCGCGAACCAGGATCCTCCGGTCTCAGCCTCCCGAATGCTGGGATTACAAGCGTGCGCCACCACGCCCAGCTTTATTCTTTATTTTATTTATTTATTTATTTATTTTTCGCGGTACCGGGGATTGAACTCAGGGGCATTCTACCTCCAAGCTAAACCCCCAGCCCTATTTTTTATTCTTTATTTTGAAACCGAGTCTCACTAAGTTGCGGAGTGCCTCACTAGGTAGCTGAGGCTGGCTGCGAACCCGGATCCTCCGGTCTCAGCCTCCCAAATGCTGGGATTACAAGCGTGAACCACCACGCCCGGCTCTTCAGGAAATAATTTTAAAATAATAAAAGAAAAAAAAACTACAAAGGGTCAATAAAAAAGATTTTTTTCTTTTATACAGGTTTGCAGGATCTTATTGAGGAAATGTCTACTTGTGTCTATATGTTGGAGTGTTGGACCTATGCTCTCCCCTAGTAACTTCAAAGATTCAAGTCTAATTTCCAGGTCTTTGATTCATCTTGTGGTGATTCTTGTGCAGGATGAGAAATAGTGATTTAATTCCATTTTCCTACAAGTGGATAACCAGTTTTCCCAATACCATTTATTGAAAAGTCTGTCTTTTCTCCAGCATATATGTTTGGCACCTTTGTCACAAATCAATTGGCTATCAGTGTGTGGTTATATTTCTGTATCTTCTATTCTGTTCCATTGGTTTATGTGTCTGTTTTTGTGCCGATACCATACTGTTTTCATTACTATAGCTCTATAGTATAATTTGAAGTCAGAAATTGTGATGCCTCCTGCATGTTTCTTATTACTGAGAATTGCCTTGGCTATTCTGGGTCTTTTGTTTCTCCATATGAAATTTAGGACTGATTTTCCTAGCTCCATGTAGAATGACATTGGTATTTTGATAGGGATTGCATTGACTCTGTAGATAGATTTTGGTAAAAATGACCATTTTGACAATATTTATTCTGCCTATCCATCTTCTAAATCTTCTTTGATTTCTTTCTTTAGTGTTTTTTTTTTTTGTTTTTTTTTTTTGTGGTACTGGGGATTGAACTCAGAGGCATTCTACCTCCGAGCTACACCTCCAGCCCTATTTTTTAATCTTTATTTTGAAACCGAGTCTCACTAAGTTGCGGAGTGCCTCACTAGGTAGCTGAGGCTGGCCGCGAACCAGGATCCTCCGGTCTCAGCCTCCCGAATGCTGGGATTACAAGCGTGTGCCACCACGCCCGGCTTCTTTCTTTAGTGTTTTATACCTTTCATTGTAGAGGTCTTTTACCTCCTTGGTTATATTTATTGCTAAGTATTTTATTGTTTTGAGGTTATTGTGAATAGAATTGTTTCTAGATTTCTATTTCAGTGGGTTCATTGCTGGAAAATAGAAAAGTTACTGATTTTTTTAGATTGATTTTGTATCCCACTACATTGTTGAATTTGTTAATCAGCTCTACAAGTCTTTTGGTTGAGTTTTGGGGGGAGGGCCTTTTAAATATAGGATCACATCCTCTGCAAATAGAGATAATTTCAGTTCATTTTCTACTTGTATTCCTTTCATTTCCTTCACTTCCTTATTGCTCTGGCCAGAGTTTCAAGTAGTACTTTGAAAAGAAGTGGTGATAGTGGGCATCCATGTCTTGTTCCTGATTTTAAAAGAAATTCTTGCACTTTTCCCCCCATTCAATATGATGTTGGATTTGGAGTCTATTGTATATTGCCTTTATGATGTAGAGGTAAGTTCCTTACACTCTGATATTCTGCAATGTTTTATTAACATAAATGAGTGTTGGAGCCGGGCGTGGTGGCGCACGCTTGTAATCCCAGCATTCGGGAGGCTGAGACCGGAGGATCCGGGTTCGCGGCCAGCCTCAGCTACCTAGTGAGGCCCTCCGCAACTTAGTGAGACCCTGTTTCAAAATAAAGAATAAAAAAATAGGGCTGGGGGTATAGCTCGGAGGTAGAATGCCCCTGAGTTCAATCCCCAGTACCGCAAAAATAAATAAATAAATAAATAAATAAATAAATAAATAAATGAGTGTTGGATTTTGTTAAATAATTTTTCAGCATCTATTGAGATAATCATGTGATTTTTGTCCTTACTTCTATTTATGTGGTAAATGTCATGTATTGATTTGCATACGTTGAACCAGCCTTGCATCCCTGGGATGAAACCAATTTGGTCATGGTGTATGATTTTCTTTATATGGTTTTGAATGTGTATCACTGGTATTTTGTTTAGAATTTTTGCATCTATGTTCATCAATGATACTTGTCTGTAATTTTCTTTTCTTGAGGGATCCTTATTCAGTTGTAGTATTAAGATGATACTGGTCTCATAGAAGAAGTTTGGAAGGATTGCATCTCATTTGATTTCACAGAATAGATTGTGAAATCCTGGGTTTAGTTCTTCTGTAAAGGTTTTGTAGAAATCAGATGGAAATTCATCTGAACCTGGGCTTTTCTTTGATGGCAGGCTTTTATTGCTGTTTTTATCTCTTTGCTTGCTATTGGTTGGCTTAGGTTTTCTATATCCTCTTGGTTCAATTTAGGTAGGTTGTATGTGTCTAGAAACCTGTTAATTTCTTCTATGGTTTCCAGTGTATTGAAGTATAAATTTTCAAAAATAGTTTCTGATGATCCCCTGAATTTCCCCATTATCTGTGGTGATGTCTCCTTTCTCATTTCTGATTTTAATAATTTGGGTTTATTATCTCTTTCTGTTGGTTAAGGGTTTATCAATCTTGTTAATCTTTTCAGAAAATCAGTTTTTTTTCTGTTGGGTTTTTTTTTTTTTTTTTGCGGTACTGGGGATTGAATTCAGGGGCCTTCTATCTTCGAGCTATACCCCCAGCCCTATTTTCTATTCTTTATTTTGAAACCAGTTCTCACTAAGTTGTGGAATGCCTCACTAGGTAGCTGAGGCTGGCCGCAAACCTGATCCTCCAGTCTCAGCCTCCCAAATGCTGGGATTACAAGCGTGCACCACCACGCCTGGCTTTGATATTTTATATTTTGTTGTTGTTCTCTATTTCATTGATTTATTGATTGATTGATTTTGCGGTACTGGGGATTGAACTCAGGGACATTCTACCTCCGAGCTATACCCCCAGCCCTATTTTTTATTCTTTATTTTTGAAATAGGATCTCACTAAGTTGTGGAGTGCCTCACTAGGTAGCTGAGGCTGGCCGCGAACCTGGATCCTCTGGTCTCAGCCTCCCAAATGCTGGGATTACAAGCATGCACCACCACGCCCGGCTTATTTCATTGATTTCTAACTATCTCCTGCCTTCTACTGGCTTTGAGATTAATCTGTTCCTGTTTTTCAACGTCCTTGAGATGTGTCATTAGGTTGTTTATTTTGTGACTTTCTGTTTTTCTTATGAGGGCACTCAGTGCTATAAATTTTCCTCTTAAAACTACCTTCAAAATGTCCCATAGATTTGGATATATTGTATCTTTATTTTTGTTTAATTCTAGGAACTTTTTCCCCCTTATTTTTTTAAAGATCCAGTCCTCATTCAATAGCATATTATCCAGTCCTCATGTGCTTATGTAATTTCTTTTGGTCTCTTTGTTGTTGATTTCTTTCCATTGTGATCTGAAAAGATGTGATGATTACATTACATTGTCTGAATTTGCTGGTACTTGCTTTGTGGCCAAGAATGTGATCTATTTTGGAGAAGGTTCCATGAGCAGCTAGGAAGAATGTGTATTCAACTGTTGTTGGTTGGAATATTCTCAGTATGTCTATTAAGTCCATTTGGATTATAGTGTTCTTTACTTGTCTTTTACTCATCTTTTTACTTATCTTTTACTGAAGAGTCTTTACTCATCTTTTGCCTGGGAGATCTATCTAGAGTGGTGTGAGAGATGTGTTGAAGACTCCCAGTATTATTGTATTTGGGTCTATTTAAGACCTAATATCCCAAAGAATTTGTTTTATGAAAGTGGATGCACCCACATTTGGGGCATAAATGTTTACTATTACACATCTTCTTATTGGATGATTCCTTTTATTAGTAAGAAGTGACCCATTTTGTCTCTTCTTCTAAGTTTTAGCTTAAAGTCCGCTTTGTCAGTTGCTATCCCTGCTTATTTTTGGTCTTCATTTGCATATGATATACCTTTTTCCATCCTTTCACCTGTAGCCTATGGATATCTTTGACTGTAAGGTGAGTTTCTTGCAAGCAGCATATAGTTGGGTTCTGTTCTTTAATCCACATTGTCAATCTATTCCTTTTAATTGAGGAGTTTAGAATTTTGACATGTTATTATTAAGAGATAATTTTTGTTTCCTCTCATTTTTAGTTATATTTTCTGTTTGATATAAAGTTACTTCTACTTAGTTGCCCATCTAGTGGAATTCACCCCTTCCTTTTTCTGATATTTACTTCTTTTTTCACCTTTGTGTTTTATTTATTTTTTTCTAGCATCAGCTCAGCAGTTATGAATTCTTTTAGTTTCTGCTTGTCTTGCAAGGTATTTATTTCTCCATCAATTTTGAATGATATCTTTGCTGGATAAAGCAGTCTTGGCTAGAAGTTGTTTTCTTTCAGGGTTTTGAGTACATGATGCCAGTCCTTCCTGGCTTTCATGACTTGAGAAGTCCAAAGTGATTCTTATTGTTTTGCCCATAAATGTCACGCATTCTTTTATTCTTGATACACTTAAGATTCTTTCCTTGGCCTCTATGTTAGTTATTTTGCCTATTATGTTGCATGGAGAAGTTCTTTTTTTTCTGTCCTGGGGTGTGAATCCATGTGCATTCTACCGCCAAGCTACACCCCCAACCCTATTTTTCATTCTTTATTTTGAAACAGGGTCTCACTAAGTTGCAGAGGGCTTCACTAAGTAGCTGAGGCTGACCACGAACCTGGAATCCTCCTGTCTTAACCTCCCAGGTACTAGGATTACAAGCATGCACATCCATGCTCAGCTAGAAGTTCTTCTTTCATTTTGTCTTGTTGGTATTCTGAATGTCGCCTGTACATGGATGTCCAACTCTTTTTCTATGTTTGGATAATTCTCTGATGTTATTTCTCTTAAGATGTTTCTAATGCCCTTGATTTGTGCTTCTAGACCTTCTTTCAATGTTTTTTTTCTGTAAGTTAGGTTGTTTTATATTATCCCATATTTCTTGGATGCTTTGGTCATTTATTGTCTTTTCTGTATTGTTAACTGTGTGGTCAGTTTTGAGTAAGTTGTATTCCAAGAGTGAGTCTATTTTCCATGTGGTCTGTTCTGCCACAGGTGGTTTCTATTGAGGCATTTAATTCATTTATTTTCTCCTTCATTTTATTCAAAGACTCTTTTTGATGCTTAGTTAGGGCCTCAATTTCTCTATTTATATGTTCTCTCGTTTTCTGCACACTTTCTCTGATTTCATTTCGGAGGCCTTTGATCATATTGAAAATCAAAGTTCTGAATTCTCCTAGCATTTTCTGCAGCTCAGTGTCAGTGATCTCCCTCATTGTTGAGTTGTGGGAGTTTATTGTTTCCTTCTTGGTCTTCATTCACATGTTTTCAGAGTTCTCAGGTTTTTATTTCTGTTGCCTTGTCACCCTCTTCCTCTTTGTGTGAGGATCCTATGTCTATTTGTTTTCCCTTTATAATAAGGCCTATGCTGGGGGTATATATTTGCCTATACAAATCTGTCTTGTATAATCAAACTTTTGCGTTTGCCCCTCCCTGGGCCTCTTTAACAATTTATAATCCTTAGTCAGTGTAGGCAAACAGGAATCTTTGATTGGCTAATGGTCACCATGCTCTTCAGGCCCAAACTCAGCAGAGCCAAAAATCATGATGTTCCAGCAAAGCCTGCAGCCTGTTGGATGGGATTTAATGCTCCACAGACAGCACCACTTCTCCGCTGGTTGAGAACTCATGAGATAATACAGATTGCTGACCTCTGGTCTCTGTGGCCACTGGGCCTAATCTCATCAGGGCCAGAGATTACTATGTTCCAAATTTGTTCCCAGCTGACTGAGCTTGATGGCCCAGGGGCACCACTGCCGATCTGCTGGTTGTGATCATGTGGGACACTGTTAGTCACTCACATTCATGATCTCCAGGCGTAACCTATGCTCATGGAGAGGGTGTTGTATCTGGGATGTAACTGGGATTATTGCAGCTGGGATCATGTGAACCCCTTATGGCCCCTGGTCTCTCTTCTTTCAGGGTCCAAGCTCTGGCGAAGAGATATTGTACTGTTCTGAGCCTGGGGCTTGAGTGGCTCAATTATTCAGCTGTAGGGACACTGCTACTGCTCTGGTCACCTGCAATCATGTGAAACCTTGTTGGCCTTCAGCCTTGATGCTTGTGGTGCCCAAACACCGCCAGCTGTGAGTTTATAGCCTTCCAAACCTGCAGCACAGTTGGCTGAATTATTTCACCCTAGACACCATTGCTGGCAGTCCTATGGTGATTGCTAGAGATCTTGCAGGGACGTGGTGAACTACTGACCCTAGGTTCCACCTGCCTGAGTGTCCCTAGAGACTGTCTACTAATTTACATTTCTGCTATATCTGGCTGTAACTCCCGCCCTCACCTGCAAGCTGACAGACCCCATAGGTCTGTTTGTTGTCATGGAAGTCCCTGTAGCCATGTAGGCTCCCATTAGGATGGTTTGTGAACTCATGGTCTTGACAAGGGCCACTCAGGTTCCTGCAGGAAGGGATGAGTTCAGCTACAGCCACAGGAATTTGCTGAGTGATTTGGTCTGTAGATTCACAGTAGTCTTGATGAGTCTGGATGTAACCACTGGGGTCCCTGCAGAAAGGTCCTATAGTTTCTTGGCCCAAGTTAGCTGCAGCCATAGAAGCTCATTGGTCGATTTGGCTGATTGGTCTGAGGAATTGCAGTCTTGAGGTATTCAAGCGTGGAAAGAAGAATGCAATTTGCTTTTTTTTTTTTTTCTTTTTTCTTTTTTTTTATTGTAATAATTCGTGCTTTGTATATATACATTTTTGTTAGGTACATATTGATAAAGACAAATGTGCACACATTTCTCATCTGACCCTTTCCCCAATTGCAATTTGCTTTTGATAATGGTTTTCTGCAATCACTGGCCCAACAAGATTCTGCTTCTTCTTTGCTGGAGTTGGTCTTGGAGAGTCACCAGGTTCCAGCAGCCACCAACCCTGGTACAGGCTTGTCAAGATGGCTCACACCTCTGCTCTCTGCTCACCAGATGAGATGCCTGTAGATCTTTTCAGTCTTCTGCTCTCTGTGCTGCTTCCAATTCCACCATTTTCTACCGTCTTTTTTCCGTTGAGTTCTGACTGCTTTTCTTCTCTTGCCAAGAAACAGTATTCCCACTGGTTGAGTTCCAAGTCTTAGAGCAACTGAAACACTCTATCTTCCTCTATTCTAACATCTTTTATCTCCCACAATGAATCTTTAAATCAATTTAGGCAATATGGACATTTAAAAAGTATTGATTCTTCTAACCTGTGAATGCAGAATGCCTTCCGACTCTTCTGTGTCCTCTTCAATTTCTTTCATCAATGTTTCATAATTTATATTATATAGATTTTTTATCTATTTGGTTAAATTTATACCTAGGGTTTTTTAAATCTATTACAAGTGAGATATAAGGTTTCTTGATTTGTATTTCAGATAATTATTGATATAATGGCAATACTCTGATTCTTGCATGCTATTTGTATTCTGAAAATGTATTAAATTAATTTATTAGTTATAATAGTTTGGGGTAAAGTTTTTGGTAATTTTTATATATAGGATTATGTCATACGCAAACGATTCAAATTTGACTTCTTTTCCAATTTGGATAGCCTTTATTTCTTTCTCTGACTGCTTTGGCTAGGACTTCCAGAACTATGTGGAATAAAAATGTTGAAAAGGGGCACCCTTGTCTTGTTCCAGATCTTAGAAAGTTTTCAAGTTTCTCCTATTCAATATAATGTTAGCAATTGTTTTACAATGGCCTTTGTTGTTTTGAGATATGTTCTTTCTATTATTGTTGAGCCAGTATTTTGCTTCCCAAGTGTCTCTCTCTCTCTCTCTCTCTCTCTCTCTCTCTCTCTCTCTCTCTCTCTCTCTCTCTCTTTCTTTTTCTTTGTGTGTGTGGTACTAGGGATGGAATCCAGGAGCATTCTACCTCCAAGTTACACCCCCAGCCCAATTTTGAAACAGGGTCTCTCTAAGTTGTGGAGGTCTTCACTAATTTGCTGAGGCTAACTGTAAACCTGTTATACTCCTGTTTCAGCCTCCCAAGTACTGGGATTACAAGTATACTCCACCACACCCGGCTCAAATTTCTTAATGTTTACTTTGTGTGATATCATTTGCATGTTAAAAGATTAGGTATTTATTTTAGTCTTTGAAGTCTGGCTTAGTTTGTGCTTATCTACAGAATTTCTAAACTGGCTGGCTAATTTTCTCTGAGTCTGTAGTTGCTTCCACTATATTAGCACTAGATGGTGCCATATGCTCAGGTTTACTCATTTATCTCCTGTAGGTGTGTTGTGACTGTAGATGGTGATCTATGTCCCAGGTTTGTCCCCAATCTTCAGTTGGTGTGTTGCTCAGCAAGCACCAGGGAGTACCTAAAAGGAGTAATTCTCTCCATAAGCTTCTCTCTGGGAAAGAGTAGACCAAGACACCTCATCCATAGCCAATGTCCGGTGTTGAGGCACTATAGGACTCTACCCAGTTATCCCCCAAGTTTCTATGTCACACATGTGGCCACCAGTGCTGCAACAGTATATCACACCCTGGGTCCACAGTCCCCTGAAACCAGTGCAGGACTAGGGTAGAACCAAGGCCCTATATGCAGACTAATACTGAGATGCACTCATGGCCCATCACTACTGCAGCCAGTCAGAGGTCATTCTAGATGGAACAGAAGTCTGATTGACTGAGACCATGTGCCTCTGCCTGACAGGAGCTGTTCCAAGGGCTCCATCTGTAGTCACTGTCCTGAGGATCTGAGCCATTAATATCTGCATATTGTCAGGTTTCACCAGTCTGGCACTGAGTTCTAAGACAAAGTTTTATGCTTATTAACCTGTTCTATCCTCAGAAAGTCAAAACTTGCTTCATGTTTTCTGCCCAAGGTTGGTGTAGTGTTGGTGGAGAGAGTCCTTTGATTGCCAAGGCTGACACTAAGATGGGCCACACTTGAGTCTCACAGCAACAAAGACCTGCACAGTATCATGGGTGCACAAAACCCCATGCCACAAGTGGTGGTGGTGCAGGCCAAAATACAAGTCTGTTTCACTAGAGCTCAAGTCTCTGTCTGATGCCAGGAAAAGTCTAGGGTCCCTTTCTGCTAACCTTGGCCTACCTATTACTGTGCTTACCAAGGTTGGAGGAGAAGTGTGGAGATAATTTCCTGGATGCCAAGACTTATGTTAAACTGGGTTGCACCTGAGTCTCATAGCGCAGGGTTTGGCACCATCTATGGAGGTGTTCTCTAAATCACTCCAAGGCTGGCAAATGATGTATCCCCAAACTCAAGTCTATACCATCAGATCTCCACCAGATGCCCAGGCAGGTCTAGAGGCTCTGTCTTGCAAGATCTGGCTCAGGTATAGAAGCCTTGGGTTTCTGCTTGGCACTGGCCCTCAGTGTGGTGAGTCCAGCTCTGAACTCCAAGGCAAAGTCTTGTTCTAGCTTTCCTGATCTTTTCCCCAGGAGACTGAGTCTTGCTCAGCTCTCTGCTTTCTGAGTTTGGGGTAGAGTTTGTGGAAGCAGTCCTTTGGCTACCTGGTTAATGAAGTTTCAGTGGTCAATCCACAGATACTAGCCTCATGGAAGGGGTTGTAAGGCTCTGTTTGACATTGGATTTCACCATGGCAGGCATAGTACTAGGTACTAGTACTAGTTTATAGTTTATAGTATAGTTTATAGTACTAGGTACTAGTACATAGTACTAGGTAACTAGTACTAGTTTAAAGTCGAAGGCCTGGGCTTAATTTGTCCTGCCTCTCCCAAGTAGAAGGTGTCTCTCTCCATATTGCTTGGAGTTGGGCTGGATATCATAGGCATCTCTTTCCTTCCTGCCTTCTTCAATATATCTAATCTTATTATTATTCCAAACCAAGCATTACTAATTCTCACCTGGCTTCCTTAGTTCTTATGAAGATAATTTGATGCTTGAATAGCTATTCAAATTGATGTGTCTGTGGGGAGAGAAGCGCTGGAGCATCTTACTCAGAGAACATTTTTCTCTGACACTCTCCATATTTGTTAATATTTTGTTGGGGATTTTTACATATTTTTATATATTTTTACATATTTTTATTTACGTCTTTTTATATATTCATAGGGCATATTGTTCTTCAATTTCTTTTTATTGTGATGTCTTACTATTACTTTGGTATCAGGGTAAGTTAGCATCACTGAATAAGTTGAGAGGTGTTCTCTCCTCTTTAGTATTTTATAAAAAATGTAGAAGGCTTTATATTAATTCATTTTAAAATGTTTTGTAGAATTAACCTAGGAAGCAATCTGGCCCCATGTTTTATTTATTGGGATTTTTGTACTAGGGATTGAAACCAAGGGCATTCTACCTCTGAGCCACACCCTCAGCTCTTTTTATTTTTTATTTAGAAACAGAGTCTCACTAAGTTGCAGAAAACCTCACTAAATTGCTGAGGCTGGCCATGAATCTGTGATCCTTCTGTCTCAGCTTCCCAGGTACTAGGATTACAGGTATGTGCCACCACACCTGGCTGGAATGATGTTTTTCTTTTTTTCCTTTTTTTTTTTTTTTTTTTTTTTTTTTTGCGGTACTGGTTTGAACTCAGGGGCATTCTACCGCTGAGCAGCTATACCCCCAGCCCTATTTTTTATTCTTTATTTTGAAACAGAGTCTCACTAAGTTGTAGAGTGCCTCACTAGGTAGCTGAGGCTGGCAGCGAACCCGGATTCTCCAGTCTCAGCCTCTCAAATGCTGGGATTACAAGCGTGCACCACCACACCCAGCTTTGTTTTTCTTTTTTGATACTGATTCAATCTCTTTATTTACATTAAACTGCTAAGATCTTCCTATTCATTCTTGAGTAAGTTTAGGCAACTTTTGTGTTTCAATGATTTTTCCATTTCTTTTTTATTTTAAATTTTATTTATTCTTCTTTTCCTATTTCCTTAAGGTATAAAGTTAGTATGCTGATTTATCTTTATTCTTTCTTGATCTGGGCATTTATAATTATATATTTCTCTCTGCAAACTGTTTTGACTACATTCTATAAATTTTGCTATATTGTCTTTTTACTTTTTTTCCTTTATACATTTTCTAATTTCCTTTGCTATTTCTTCCTTCACCAATTTTATTCAAGAATATATTCAGGTTGTCTATTTTTACCACTTTTATTGAACATAGTTCCGGAAGTCCTAGCCAAAGCAATCAGACAGAGAAAAAATAAGGGCATCCAAATTAGAAAAAGAAAACTCATATTGTGCTGTTTAGAGATGACATGATCTTGTACATAGAAAACCCCAAAATCTCCACCAAAACCAATTAGGACTAATAAATGAATTCCATAGTTTCAGGATAAAAAAATAACAGAAAAATCAGTAGTAGTGGTATATTATTTTTATGGCAAAAGAGATTGAATCCAAGGGTAGTCTGCCTCTGAGCTACACCCCCAGTCCTATTTTATTTTTTTTTTTATTTTGAAACATTCTCACTAAATCACAGAGGGCCTTACTGAGTTGCTGAGGCTGGCTGTGAACCTATGATTCTCCTGTTTCAGCCTTCAGAGTACTAGAATACAGTCATGAGCCACCACACCCAGCTAGTGGTATATTATAATAGCAAATAATCTGATATACAACCGCCAGTGGTATATTATAATAGCAAATAATCTGAAATACAAATCAAGGAAGAAATCACATTCTTAATAGCTACAAAAAATAAGCTACCTAGGAGTAAATTTAACCAAACAGGTGATAGATCTTTACAATAAAATTTTAAAACATCTATGAAAAATGAATAGGGTACAAAAAAGGGGGAGGAGGACAACATCTCATGTTCATGGATTGGAAGAATCAATATTTTTAAAATCTCCATGAGACCCAAAGAAGTGTACAGGTTCAATGTAATCCCTATGGCAATACCAGTGACATTCCTCTCCAAACAACAAAAAAATACAATGTTGTGTTCAAAATTTTTATAGAAATAAATTTTTAAAAAAACAGCCAAAGTCATCTTGAAAAAAAATAATAGCCAAAGCCATGTTGAGCAAAGAGAACAACGCAGGAGACATTACACTACCTGACTTGAAAACATTTTACATAATAACTGGCAGAAAGACCAATGGAGCAGAATAGAGAACCTAAATGTAAACCCACACATCTATAGCCAACTGACTTCTGACAAAAGGGCTGGGAACATACACTGGAAAAAGGACAGTCTTTTCAATAAATGATGCTGGAAAATTGGATATCTACATGCAGAAAATTAATCAAGACCCCTATGTATCACCAGTTACAAAATCAACTCAAAATGAAGTAAAGATTTATGGTGAGTCAAGAAACTATGAATCTACTGCAAGAACACTGTAATGGGCAAGGAATTTTTAGACAAGAGGCTGAGACCGGAGGATCACAGGTTCAAGGACAGTCTCAGCAAGTAGTGAGACTCATCAAGCTAGCGAGACCCTGTTTCCAAATAAGAAATAAAATAGGGCTGGAGGTGTAGCACGGAGATAGAATGTTCCTGGGTTCAATCTCCAGTACCACAAAAAAAAGAAAGAAAGAAAGATTAATGCAATCCCATGTACTGATCTTCCTTTGAGTTGTTTGTGCTTTTGGGGTCTTGTTGAGAAAGTTTTTACCTGTACCTATGCGTTGAAGTGTTGGTCCTATGCCCTCTTCAAGTAGCTGAAAGGTCTCCGACCTAACTTCCAGGTCTTTGATCCACCTTGAGTTGACTCTTGTGCAGGGTGAGAAAGTGGGGTTTACTTCCATTTTCCTGCATATGGTTAACCAGTTTTGCCAACACCATTTGTTAAAGAGGCTATCTTTTTTTCCAGTGTATGTTTTTGGCTCCTTTGTCAAAAATCAGTTGACTGTAAACCTGTGGGTCTGTTTCTGAGTCTTCTATTCTGCTCCATTGGTCTATGTGTCTGTTTTTGTGCCAATACCATGCTGTTTTTATTACTGTGGCTTTGTAGTAGAGTTTGAAGTCAGGTATTGTGATACCTCCTGCATGGTTCTTGTTG
>PVLC010033532.1:0-17432 GCA_004027655.1 Graphiurus murinus | reverse complement strand
TTCTATGGCTCTGAATCCAAATCATTATTTTATGCCACCTTCATGTTATTAAGATACTTCTGAGAGATCTAAAGAATTTTTTTATGTAAAACAAAATTCAATTCCTAAGTGAAAAATAGCACTTGGTAAGCCTTAACATTACCATTAATGTTACCAAGTCTTAACATTAACCTCCCTGTAACAAAAGTCTGTTATTTTTCCTTTTTAGTTAAAAGATTTCTTGGTGCCATGAGACCTTGAAATACAAATATGATTTTTTATTAAATAGAAGTTCACAGCCGGGTGTGGCAGCACACGTCTGTAATCCCAGTACTTGGGAGGCTGAGACAGGAAGATCACAGGTTTGAAGCCAGCCTCAGCAACTTAGGGAGACCCTGTTTCAAAATAAAAATAAAAAGAGGTAGGGGTGTAGTTCAGACATAGAACACCCCTGGGAGGAAGAGAAGGAGAAGAAATTGCTCACTAACTGAATTAAGCAGCAACTGAAGATAGTAAATAAGGAAAGTAAGAAGGCTAACACAGCATAAAGTATTTGAGATTTGTATCTGATTTCCATTGCCTTTTAGTCAAGCCTGTATTAGAAAATTATTCTGTCATGTTTCATGTGGTAAGATTGAAATTTCACATGCAGGTACCTTTTATACCTTTATTTTTTATACCTTTGCCTTATATTGTCTTAAACAGAATGCTGTGACTAAGTTGGGGAGTTTAGGGGACCAAGATGGGGAAATGAGACCAGCCACCCAAAGAGATCTGGGGGCAACACCTGCTCTCTGCCTTTGCAACCTGGGCCAGAAAACACCAGCGACCTCTGCTAACCTCGCCTCTTCTTCCAGGTGGAAAGGGGAAAACGTGGCCACCACCGAAGTTGCTGACATAGTAGGGCTGGTTGATTTTGTCCAAGAAGTGAATGTTTATGGGGTGCCTGTGCCAGGTATGTACAAGATAAGTCTATGCCTAAACCATACAGTTGCTGAACATAATTTTAACCCCAGGGCAAAGTTTGTCATTGCTTTCTCCTGCCAGCTGGAGAATTTAACAACTGTGTCAGCCAGCAAGAAGTAAGGAGCTTCTGTTTGCTTCATGTTCCATTGTAATGGGCCATTCAGTATATCTGAAATTGGCCTTTCTCTGTCATCAGCTCCAGCTGTGTTTGGACTCTCAAGCAAGATAAGTCTCCTAGATGCAGAGTCCCAGGCTGTGTCCAGCACATCCCAAGAAAAGATGTGTTAAGATTGAGAGCTGGAGCTCAATCAAGAAGTTCACAGATGGGTGTGGTGACACACACCTGTAATCCCAGTACTTGGGAGGCTGAGACAGGAAGATCACAGGTTCGAGGCCAGCCTCAACAACTTAGGGAGACCCTGTTTCAAAATTTAAAAAATAAAGGGCTGGAGCTTTTGCTCTGAGGTAAAATGCCTCTGGGTTTAATCCCCAGTACAAAATAATAATATTAAAATAATATTAATAAGTAGAAGGAGGAAAAGAAGGAGGAGATGATTGAAAGCTTAGAAATAGTGTTTTGGCCCTGAGCTAGGTAGTGCAAATAAGAACAACTTCAGTTACTAGGGGGAAAGTCCAAGAAGGAGCTGGCTTTGTCCCTAGTCCTTTCTTTCTTTTTTTTTTTTTTTTTTTTTTTTGCTGGAGATTGAACCCAGGGTCATTCTACCTATGAGCTATACCCTCTGCTCTATTTTTTATTCTGAAACAGCAGGGTCTACTAAGTTGCAGATGGCCTCACTAAGTTGCTGAGGCTTGCCACGTACCTGGGATCCTCCAATCTCAGCCTCCCACGTACAGGGGTTACAAGCATGTGCCACCATGCACAGCTCCACCTTTTCTTTTAAAGCAGGTCCTGGCCCCAGCCCAGCTTACTGGGTTCTAGAATCATCACACCGAGTGGTGTCGCCAAGGCTTCATGTGCAGATCTCCTTCTGCCAACAGAGTTGGGAGGGCCAAAGTCTAACCTTGAGTCCGGATTCTAATGCCTGCTGGCTATTTGCCTTCCAGTAAAACACTAAATTAGTGATAGTACTGACTCTGCAGTCAAGATTATTAAGAGAACTCATTTCTCATTTCTTTTACTTTCAAAAATACTAAACACATATTTATCAATATACACAGGAGGGTTGTCATGAGAATAAATCACTTTAATTATAGATGTCAGGAGGGATTAAAACCCCCAATCACTGCCCAAATATAAGATGCTAGAGGTATTATTTTCATTTCCCCCAAAACTCAGTATTTGGGATTCTCACCCTTGTTTAAAATGGAAATCCAAAAGTCCCCTATTTCCTGAGCTGTGACAGTTTCATGTAACCCTGTGCTATCCTTTGATTTTTTTTTTTAAGAATATTTGACAATTTCTCTTGCCTATTTCTCTTTGACCCTGTGACAATGACATGAGGGGAAATACAGTCACATCTGAGGTAAGAGAGTGGGAGGGTATGGAACACTCCTCGTGTTGGTTCTAGGAGAACACACCAGATCCAAGCTGAATTAACACAAGAGCCAAGTCATGGCTGTCAGCCATTGTGGCATACCTGGCTCTTGTGAACCCCTCTTAGAATGCTGTAAATGCTTCTAAATGCTGAATTTTTTAAAAAAGCAGTGCAAAAGGGAAGTTGAAAGAATCTAGAAAATGGCATGGAAGGACCTAGCCCAGTGTCCCTCAAAGCAGGGTCCCCAGACCACCAGTATCAGCATTGCCTGGGAGCTTATTAAAAATGCAGCTTCTCAGCCAGGTGTGGTGGCACACACTTGTAATCCCAGTACTTGGGAGGCTGAGACAGGAGAATCACAAGTTTGCAGCCAGCTTCAGCCACTTAGCGAGGCACTCTGCAACTTAGTGGGACCCTGTTTCAAAATAAAGAATAAAAAATAGGGCTGGGGGTATAGCTCAAAGGTAGAATGTCCCTGAGTTCAATCCTCAGTACCGCAGCAAAAAAAAGAAAAAAGCAGCTTCTCAGGCCTGCCCCAACCCTGCATCAGAGTTTCTGGGGTGAAGCCCAGGAAGCTGTATGTCCACAAGCCCTCCAGCAATTCTTAAAAACACTAAAGTCTGATTTGGGAATGATGAAAATGTTCAAGAACTACACACTGGTGGCAACGGCACAACATTATGAGCATACTAAGTGCCACTGAATTGTACACTTTCAAGTTGCTAAAACAGTTGTTAAAAAGTTTTAAAATCTGAGAAGCACTGAAGCTCAATGATTCCCCAAATATAGCCAATCTTCAAAATCATCTGGGAAATTTCTTAAAGCCCAGACCTCTGGGCTTTGGGACTTGGAATCTTCATGTCTTTCTTAAATTACCAATTAAGACTAACAGCTAGTTAGGTTTGAGTACCACTGATGCAGAACTAACAGTCTTCAGATGATTGGAAGACAGTAGAACAGGGAGCAAGTGTGTTCCATGTTGCTTCAGTGATTAAACTAAAACTAATGGATTGAAGTTATCAGGAAGGAAACTTTAACCTGAGAACTCTCCTGTAACCAGAGGGACCAAAAATCGAATGGGCTTGTCTTCTGAGGCAGGGAATGTTCCACCAACTGGGGTATGTAAAGAGATGTTGAATGTTAAGGTGGGATGCTGGGAGAATTCTTGCAGCAGTCACAGATCAGCTTTCCAATTCGGTGATTCTCAATGCCACTATTGCTGCATCTGGCCTCCCATCCACAGAGGGCAACACTAAAAGAAGACACCACACCTGGTGTGGTATGCACACTTATAATCCCAGTACTTGGGAGGCTGAGACAGAAGGATTACAGGTTTGCAGTCAGCCTCAGTAACTTAACAAGACCCTGTTTCAAAATAAAATAGGGCTGGAAGTGTATCTCAGAGAGAATACCCCTGAGTTCAATCCTCAGTACCACCAAAAAAAAAGGGGGGGGGGCACCAGTCCACCATGGGTGATTCTGAGCAAGGCCCTCATAGATCTCAGCTATACCCCAAGAAAAAACTGCTATGTTTGAGCCTAGAATGGAGTTGGCCTTTTCTAGGTGTTACACCAGAACTGTCCAATTACTCTCTAGAACTTTCCATTCTCAATAGAACTTTCTGTAAGGACAAAATGTTCTATATCTTCACTGTCCAGTATGGTAGTCAACAGTCACAACTGAGCACTTGAAACATAGCTATTGCCACTGAAGAATTGAATTTTTCATTTTGCTTAATTATAATTAAATTTTAGTTTTAATGGCCACATGTGACCAATGCGGCTCCAAAGAACCCCTGGCCAGAACTGCTCTTTAGACTTAGCCCATAACAGCTATAGACTGGAACCTTCCTGCTGGAACTGAACTAATCCCAAACCAAGCTCTAGGGATCAGGGCAGAGACCTGAGACCAAACAGGCCCACTTGCTCCTTGATCTAGCTTTGCCACTACCAGAACAAGAAGCAAGAAGCTAGTCGGTGCAAAAGATTTCTGTTGCATTGGCTCCTGCCTTAATTCTAAAATAAGCTTATTAGAGACATTTGAGATTTCTGAGACAGGTGTCAGGGAACCCTAAAGAAAGATGGTTTCATGCGTCTTCAGATAAGAGGCAAACCGAATGAGGGGATATTTCTTTATAAAAAAAAAAAAAATTTCTCCTTTTGTTTTTTGCTTTCTTAGAGCCATAGGTAAACACAAAATCACCATGGGAGAGATTTCGAAAGCTGGGGCCCAGGTGACCAAGGACGGCTCCTTCCTCTTCTCTTATTACAGCTAAGTAGTTCAGGGAAGTGGACCTGGACTCCCACTGGGTCTGCTGGATCAGGTAGAAGATATATTAATACCTAATTACCACTGTCCTCACAAGAAAACAATGGTAATTGTTCTGAACACCTCTCCACTAACCGCCCTGCTGCTAGGATCTGTTTTCTCTGTGGGGCACACACTCGCTTAAGACTAGTGGGAGACTAGTGGGCATGAATGAGAGGGCACAGAACAGCTCACCTCTGCACCTGCCTTCACCCCCTCCCCCATGCCTTGCAGCTTCTCTGAAATGCAGAGTGGCAAAGCTATTAGAAACCTTGATTAAATAATCAAGTCTCAAAGGTGGTGTTTGTGCCTGGAGGTGCAACAGACCTGAAATTGCAAACTAAAGAAGAACCTGAACTGTTATTCCTGACAGTGGAGCAAGGACTTTTCGCTAGAATCCCCAAAAACACTTCCTTTAGCCAACAGTTTGGCCTGTGTCCCACTCAGATATCTCTGTATAATCTGCTGAAAAGAAGAACAAAGGTTATAAGCACAAGATCTAGAGCCAGCCTGCCTGGATTAAATTTCTGACTCTGCCTAGTATTTGTTGCATGATCTTAAACAAGTCTCTTAATGTCTTTTTTCTTTTCTTTTTTCTTATGGTACTGGAGATTGAACCCAGGGGCATTTTACCTCTGAGTTACATCTCTAGCCTTTTTTTTAAAACAGTCTGGCTCAGTTACTGAGAGTCTATGTTGCTGAGCTGTCCTGAACCTGAATCCTCTTCTCTCATCCTCCCAAGTACTAGGATTATAGGCATGTGCCACCATGCCCAGCTTCTTAATGTCATTAAGTCTGTTTCTTCATCTTCAAAATATAGATAACATTTATATCTCTTCAAGAAATTCTTGTGAGAGTTAAATGAGATACCCCATAAAAATCACTTAGTATGGGGCCTGCCACATATTGAAGATTCAACTAATACATAGCTGTTATTACTGCTACTATTATATTCACCATGGAATAACTTGGTCATATATTTGAGATAAAAATTCCAATTATCCAGAAGAACCCCATGTCATAATGTTGTTTCAGACTACAGTTTTTTTTTAAGCACTCCATGACTTTATTCAAATAAAGTACTTTGACAGTTTCTTTAGTGGGAAAGAATATTATGGATTTTTAAAATATGGTCACATTTAATCAGCGTAAATTTGCACCTTTTTCTTTTCAGTACTGGAGATTGCACCCAGGGGCATTCCACCTCTGAGCTACCCACCGGCCCTTTTTTTATTTTTTTTAATACTTTTATTGGTACATTATAATTACACATCATAGTGAGATTCAAAGTGATGCAACTATACATGCACAAATCATTTAATGTATTTCCCTCCATATCCCACCCTCTTCCTCTTCCTCCCTTCCCATACATGTTAGTGAGACTGGTATGCACACTTCTGATATGGACATACATTATTTGAACTCAAGCCTTGTTTTCCCCTCCCCCACCCCTTCCACTATTCTGCTGGTTTCTCTCCTCATTTGACTGAAGTCCCTTTTGTTTCCTATTTTTGTTCTAGCTTCCACATATAAGAGAAAATATATGACCCTTGGCTTTCTGAGACTGGCTGATCTCACTTAGCATAATATTTTCTAGTTTCATCCATTTTCCTGCAAATGACATGATTTTGTTTCTTTTATAGTTGAGTAAAATCCCATTGTGTGTATATGCCACATTTTTTTATCCACTCGTCTGTTGATGGACATCTAGGTTGGTTCCATAATTTGGCTATTGTGAAGTAACAGCCACAACACATTTAATGTTTTCTCTCCGTATTTCTAGGTCATGAGGGTCGGATTGGCATGGCCTCAATCAAGATGAAAGAAAACCATGAATTTGATGGAAAGAAGCTTTTCCAGCACGTTGCTGATTACCTGCCTACTTATGCAAGGCCTCGGTTTCTGAGAATACAGGTGAGATGTCTTGTCAAGTTCAGTTATCTTCTTTCTTAGAGACCCCTGTGTCTTAAAAAACAACTTCTCCTCCGGGGTGACCATATTTGTCAAATTTGCACCACCAGGAAGCTCAGAAAGAAATGTTCAATACGAAAGCAAAAATATAGTGAGCAGAAATTCAATCCTAATTCCTTTCTTCCTAAAATGACAGGGAAGTTTATTCAACAGTAGTCTTGGAAAAGACAAAGTCTGTGTTTCATGAGGTATGACAGATACCTCAAACAGAAGTGTCTAACCCTCCTGTTTGTTGTTAATAGTTTTATAGAATACAAAAATCCACTGAAGTCCTACACCTTTCTACAGGGTAAAATTTAATTGGGCATCATTAGCCAGTTAGAACTACCAAACTGAACTATCAACTGCTGGAGGGCTTTTTTCCCCTCCTCCAAAACTGAAGATTGAACTCAGGGCATTCTACCTCTGAGCTAGACCCCCCAGCCCTATTTTTTGTTTTTTGTTTTGGAACAAGGGTCTCACCAAGTTGTTGAGGGCATTGCTAAATTGCTGAGACTGGCCTTGAACCTGCCATCCTCTTGTCTCAGCCTCCTATGTACTGGAATTACAGGCGTGCAGCAACATGCCCAGCCCTTTTTATTAATTTGACACTTCCATTTTTGGACTTTGGGCTCTGTGGTTCTATAACTGAAGACTTGAGAAGTCTTAGATTCTAGACATTGTTGAGTGTACAGGGTTGTTTCTATTGGTGTTCATAACGTACTGACATTTGCTTTGCAACCAGATGGTAAGGAGACATGAGGATGAAATATCCTGAGATATCTTAGACAGACAAATTGAGACAACACAGTTGTCTGTGTATAGGCACTCTCATCTCCCTCTCACTTTCACCATTAGCCTGGATATCCCAGTGATGTCTGAAGCCTTACAAGCACCAGTCCCCCCTGCCCCCACCCCCCTACTCAGAAGTCTACACACAAGTATCTCACTGTTAGCAGCCCCTTCCTCCCAACAGGTGATCAAGGCTCTAAGGGAATAAAAGCAAATCATTCACATAGGGCCCCCTTGTGGAGCTTCTGAAAACAGGCTTTATGGGTATCATAACCTTACACTTTGCACCTCTCTCTGAAAGCTAAGATGCCAAAAGTAACAAATCCCCATGCCCTACCCCTACCTTAATCCCCATGCCCTACCTCTCACCTTAACATCCTAATCTATTGCAGAATACAACCACAGTGAGTATTGTTTGATCTTTTTCAGGATACCATTGAGATCACTGGAACTTTTAAGCATCGCAAAGTGTCCCTCATGGAAGAGGGCTTTAATCCTGCAGTCATCAAAGACTCCTTGTATTTCTTGGATGACACAGCAAAAACATATGTGCCTATGACTGAGGACATTTATAAGGCCCTGAATGATAAAACTCTGAAACTCTGAATATTCCCAGGAGGATAACTTACAACATTTCTGGAAAGAAACTTTCATTTGATTGAAGATTATGAGGTACAATTTTTTTAGGAAATTATACATGCCAGCAAGGTGAGAGCTTTTTTTTAATTACTCCTTAACCTTTTCAAGTGAAAAGATTTAGAGATAATTCTTTTTTCCAATGTGCACCTACTGTTAGTATTTGCAAACTGAGCTTATTGCAGGGTGGGCCTTATTTTTTTAAACACATAATAAAATAGATGAGCACCAGCATGTGAAATGATACTGTCTCTTGTGTTCTTTGCCGAATTGATTCTAAATGCAAACTGTGTCAGTTCCTCCAAAATCTGATGGGCTCGGTGGTAACTTTTCACAGGTGTCATAATAGTAATGGTATTCTAGGTATAAAAAAAATTTTTTTAATGGTGGAGGATAAGGAGGATAGACCAGTAGTGAACAATCCAGTGGAAACCCACTGTCGGTATAAAAAATTCAACTAACTCAGCACAGTGGTGCACACCTATATTCCCATACTTGGGAGACTGTGACAGGAGGATCACAGGCTCAAGGCCAGTCTCAGCAAAATTACTAAGACTCTCAGCAACCTAGCAAGACACTGTTTCAAAACAAAAAATAAAAAGGTCTAGAAGTGTAGCTCATAGATAGAATGCCCCTGGATTCAATCCCTAGTACCAAAAAAAAAAAAAAAAAAAAAAAAAAAGCCACCTCTCCCCATCCATAAGTATCCTGACTATTGTGTACACACAGCACTATCCAACAGGTGGGAATGCCATCCATAGTCCTTGAAGGAGTCTAAGTCTGCATCCGGGTGCTACACATAAAATGTGTTCAGTAAATATTCTGTAGCCACATCAAGGGTTGAAACCTTATGTGTCTTCAGGATTCACATTGGTAATGTGGATAAGAAAAGCAAGCAATATATATGACAAACTCAGGGCAGCCACTACTCAGCTTCAGTCAGCCAATTATTGTCACGTGGAAATACATGTGACAATATTAGATTTCGTTAAGATTAGAATTAGAGGATCTCCTATTTCTAATCCAGATCTATATGTAATCTCTCACTTTTTTAAAATGTAAAGTCTCAAATTTTTTTAAACTCCCATGCATCTCAAGCAAAATGTATCTATGAACCAAATAAGTCCTAGCTCTCTAGGTAGCAGTTACACATACACACACACACACACACACACACACACACACACACACACACTCCACTACCAGTCTCCTGCCTCCAGAGCCTTTTCTAGGACCTGGGCCTTTGGTTGTGGCACAGAAGGGTCCGGGACCTCCTGAGGCCCTCTTCCAATGCACTCTTTCTCCTTACATTCAGAGGCTAGTCTTCCTGAGTTCAACTCCTTTCCTGCTGCTTGTATCAGCTGCAACAGTTTCCGAAGTGGGTCCTCAATGGAGGTATTGAAGACTACATGTTCTTACCTAGAGCTTGGCTGTAATGGTTGGGATTTAGAATGTCCCCCTGGCTCTTTGGTTACTAAGGAGAGATCCCTGGGGATTATATATGAGAGCTCTCCTCCTCCTGCTCTTTCTCTGCTTTGGCCTGACCTCTGGGCTGTGAGAGCAAAGCCTTGCACTCTCCCTCTCTCCATCTCCCACCACCATGCCCTGAGCTTTGCACAGACCCTACCTGATGTGTACTGAACCACTAAATCTCCAAAAACTGTGAGCAACTAAGTTTTCCCTCCTCTCAATTGTGTGGTCAGTTATCTTGGATTATCGCAGTGAGAATGTTGACTGAGACATTAACTAGGTCATGGGAGCATCATAGTCCCTGAGTCCATATCCAGAAAGTGAGACCCAAATTCACCCCAGCCTCCCTAGAAAAAGTCGACATGCCTTCCCTGAGACATCCTCAGACAGCTAGGAGATGGCGAGGAGTCCCAGTTCTTCCCAAGTGTAGTCTCCATAAAGCCTCAGGCAAACATACCTAGGGATCCTCAATGGCATATGATGAGAAGGGTCACCACTCTTGTCCCCAGTACAGTACTAGAAATACTTAAGTTCTAGCAAAGTCTCTCTAGTACTCTCTGCACTCTTTTAGGATACTTTAAGAAGATTCATTCTGACTTTCAGAATCCCTGCCCCCACTTATTATGCCTAAATATAAGCAATTCCTGAGTACTTTATCTACAGAAAGGACTTGAGGATGGCCCAAAGAAAACTCTAGAAATGCTACATCTTTGTGAATTTTCCAATTATTGAGAATGATTTTTGCTTGTGTGTCAGGGCCTAGAATTTTGTTTGCAAAGTTTTCTCTGCCTTTGCTCTATTGATCTTGCAGCGAGAAGTGTGCAATTGAGTTACATGGAAATATTGTCAAAGTTGCCAGCAGAGGCAAGTTAAAGCAATGGTGTCACTCTGTCACATGGGACATCTTTTCAGGTGAGAGGTCAGCATTTACCCCATCAGTCAGACATTAGTGTTCCATTAACCACAGCCTACTGGACCCTGAAGTCCTTTGACCCATATTTTAGGTCATCTAGCTGTAAACTCAAAAACCAAGGTCCTTACATCGCTGCCCACCCTTCCAAAATGATGGCTTCCTTGGCCTCCCACTTCTCCAAACCTCCCTGGTCCTGGTGGGGTACCACAGCTCCATTATGATGGATTGAGTACCAGCACAATATCCTCAACTCCAGGGTTCACAGAAGAAAGAAATCATCTGCGAGAGATAATCAACTCTAAATATTGGTTTTTCACCTGTAATCCCAGTACTTGGGAGACTGAGACAGGAGGATCACAGGAGACCAGCCTCAGCAACTTAGCAAGACCCTCAGCAAGTTACTGAGATCCTGCTTCAAATTTAAAAAATAAAATTAGCCTTGGGGTGTAGTTTAGAGGTAGAATACCCATAAGTTCAGTTCACACTACCACACACACACAAAAAAATGGTTTTTCTCTTTTAAGAGTCAGAGATTGCCCAGAGAGCTATCTGCACAAGTTACCTTTATTTGAAAGTATAAATGGATATTTTTAACCTAAGCTGATAATAGATCTCTGATTTCAAATGTATTGTTTAGAAATTTGTAATCAGTGCATAGATAGGAGACTACAGGCACCAAAGTAATTTGGGGGTGAAAGTGGGAAATGTCAACATCTGAAATGGAAGCCAATGATAATCAGTAAAAAATGGAGCAGACTGACCAACTGCAGTGACCCATCCTAAAAGATGACCTGTTAAATGTGCTTTCATTCGTATGTCCATTCTACAAGCATTTGGTGGGTGCCTGTGATGAACCAAGAGATATGCTCAGCACTAGTGTGGTGGGGTTTTCCAAGCCTTTCTCTAGGAATTTAGGTCAGACCTTTAAGGACAGATGACTAGAATGACCCCCTAACAGAGTCAGAGACTCTTCATGTGTTTTAATTTTTCTACAGTAATTACGTTGATATTACAGTTGGCAGGGCTGCATGAGGTCTGTAAAGAGGTGGCTAACAAGAAAGGCAATGTCACTCAGCAACACCCCAGGCCTGTTCTAAGGAATATGTGCTGGTGAGATTGGTTGCTATCCCTCAAGTTGGTTGTGTATATATAGCTGCTGGCACATTCCATTAAGATTCTGTCATGCATCTATCAAACTACCAGCTCCATGAGGGCAAAGGCTGTGTCTATCTTGCGCATCATTGTATCCTCAGTGCCTCGCACATGGTTAGCAATAATCATTTATTGCCTGTTCAGGGAACAACCTGGTAAACAAGCAGTTCTCCATGTAAGCTTTTCTGTTGGGGGAGAAGAGCTAATTAAATGACCTGACTCTTGCAGTTCACATAGAGCAATGATGCTCATACTGAACATTGAGAATCGCCTTGGGAAAAGCAAGAAAGAAAATCACCTTGAAGTCTTACTAAAACATGAAGTGCTGGGTCCCACCCCCAAGTTGCAATTGGAATCAGAATTTGCATTTCTAACAAATTCCCATTTGAGGCTGACGCTCTTCATTGGGGGTCACATTTTGGGAATCATTAGCACAAAGAAAAAGCACCCTGAGTTGTACATCATGTGGGTTTAGTTAATGCAACTCAATTCCTCAGAACTGAATTATCTCTTATTACCTGACTCAGCTCTTAGATCAGAGTGACTCAAAGTACAGGCCACAAGAAAGGCCCAGCATCAGAAAGAACTTTATTTTTGGATAGTCACATCAATTAACAGATTATATTATTTCTTATACACACATTGTGATTTCATATAACAAAACTAAAAGCAAGCTGATGGCACATGCTTGTAATACCAGTACTTGGGAGGCTGAGACAAGAGGATCACAGGTTTGAGACTAGCCTCAGTAACATAATGAGGCCATGTTTCAAAATTAAAAAAAGAAGGGCTGGGGCTGTAGCTCAGAGGTAGAATGCCCCCTAGGCTCAATCTCAAGCACTACAAAAAAAAAAAAAAGCCCTAAGTAAAAGCAGTTCTAAAAACTATCTAGTCAAACCTCTTCTAGGTGTGGTCTCAAGACCAGCAGCTTGAGCATCACCCAAGAAATTGATAGATATACAAATTCTAGGGGCCCACCCCAGAACTACTGAATCTTAAACTCCCAGGAGAGTTCATCAATCTGTGTTAACAAGTCCTCCTGATGACTCTGGTGCAGGCTCAAATTTGAAGACCACTGGCTAAACTTGTACATCAGAATTATCTGGGGATGCCAATGCTCATGCACACCTCTTTGAGAAACAACTGAACCTAAAACATTGGTCCCCAAACATTGCTGCACATTAACATTACTTGGCGAGCTGCCCAAACCCTAAAGCCCAGTCTGGTGCCATACCAATTTGATCAAGACTTCTGAGAGCCAAGTATCCATATTTTTTAAAGATCCCCAGGCAATTCCAACATGTAGCAAGTTCAGGAATCACTGGAAGAGAACAAGTGATAACATGAAGCTTTAAGCTCTTGAAGATTCTCTCCTTGACCAAACTCCAGCCAGGCTCCTCTGAGACTTCTTCTCAACAAGGCCTTGACTTTGGCCTATTAAAAACTTGAGCAAACACTAACTTTGTTTCTGATAGCTCAAGGTCACAACCCTAAAATGACCTTGACCCCATCCCCAAACATACCAGCCTTGAAAACTCAAGGCTGCCAAAAGAAGTTACTGTTAATTCCAGCTAACATCTGAAGGCAGGGCCCATCTCCCAGTCTAGATTCCATAAGGAATAGTTAACAAACCCGGGTGAGTTTCTCATGGACCAGCCCCCCATTTTTATAATTACTGTACATTCTTGACTCTACCCAAACCCTATTGGTACCCATTCCCCTCTCTTTGAAATGCCCAGTCACCTCTGCACAATTTGAAATGGAGTTCAGTTCACAGTGGACTCTTTTCCCCATTACAATAGTCTATTATGGAGCAAAGTTTGTCCTTACCACTTAAATGAGTGTCTAGCTTTGTTTATCTCTCAGAAAAAACAAAAATTAAACAAAACTCTTCATATTACCAATTTTAAAACCACTTCCTATAAAAAATCACCATTGAAATGGGAAAATTGTTTTATTGACCTCTGAACTACATAGGCAAGCTATCTGTGAGCATAGCTTTTATTTGACTATGGGGTCCTGAAAAAAAGGGAAAATGCACCAATTCTAAACCTAAAGAGGGATTCCCCGCCCCCACCCCCTCGCGGTACTGAGGATTGAACCCAGAGACATTCTACCTCTGAGCTACACCCCAGCCCTATTTTTCATTTTTATTTTGAAACAGAGTCTCACTAAGTTGCTAAGGGCCTCACTAAGTAGCTGAGGCTGGCCACGAACCTGCAATCTTCCTGTCTCAGCCTCCCAAGCACTGGAATTATAAGTGTGTACCACCACGCCCGGCTCAAGAGGGAATATTTAAAGTATTGGAGGACTGGAGGTGCCTACTGGACTGTGAGCTGCTGGTCAAGTACAAACTTGAACTATACTGTAGGATAGAAATAACATGGACTTCATTGGTGGAAACAAAGGGATCTGGGTTTTCCCCTTAAAACCTAGAGCCTGGGCTTCCTCATTTATAAACTCTAAGTCATCATGTTTAGCTCAGAATTGATGCTTTCATGTGTATGTGTACTAAAGATTGAACCCAGGGGCATTCTACCTCCAAGCTATACTCTCAGCCCTTTTTATTATTTTTATTTTTAAACAGGGTCTTGCTAAATTGCTGAGTGTCTTGCTAAGTTGCAGAGGCTGGCCTTGAACCTGTAATCCTCTTGTCTCAGCCTCCCAAGTACTGGGATTACAGGTGTGTACCACCACACTGAGCTAGAATCAATACTTTTATTTTTATTTATTTATTTATTTATTTGTTTAATTTTATTTTATATATATATATATATATATATTTTTTTTTTTTTTTTTTTTTGCAGTACAGGGGATTGAACTCAGGGGCATTCTACCTCTGAGTTATACCCCCAGCCCTATTTTTTATTCTTTATTTTTTGAAACAGGGTCTCACTAAGTTGCGGAGTGCCTCATTAGGTAGCTGAGGCTGGCCCAAACCTTGATTCTCCTTGTCTCAGCCTCCCAAATGCTGGGATTACAAATGTGTGCCACCGTGCCCGGCTGAATCAATACTTTTAAATAGGAGCTGCCTGACTTCTTCGATCCCAATGGCTCCTCCAAACCTGTTTTCTCACAATCAAATTCAAATCTTCAGCATCCTGAAAAGCAGAATTTATAAGATACATACATTTAGGCTCTAGAACATACTCTGTTTAACTAGCCGATGTTTTAGTCATCAATTAAGTCACACAGGGTTTGCTTTATTTCAGAGACAAGTACAATTTATTTCTATATCATATTTCATGTCACATGCTGAACCACAGAAGCTGACAGTATGCTATCTTTGGCCCTTTCTGTCTGATGAGCTCCTGGAAACTTCTGGATCATGATGGCTTAAATTCTCCATTTATACCCCATCCTAGAGATTTACAGACTTTTTCCCAAGAGAAATGCACACACACATAAGCACACAAATTCAGCAGACAATCTTGAGGGGTTCAAAGACTCCCTGAAGCACACACATCCTCAGACCCCTGTCTACACCATAGCCTGCAGAGGGCAGCAGGGCAGCTGGAGCCCACACTGAGAGCTGCATTCCGGGAAGCTGGGGACACTGTAAAACTTGATTAGCTTTTTGAAGGCACTTTTCTTCAGCAACATCATCTCCTCTGGGAACCTGGAAAAGATTCTGACCCTGGAGGAGCCTCCACTCTTCACAGAACCATCTGTGGGCGCTGGCTTCAAAGCACTCACAGGCACACTGTTGCAACTGAGGGATCGCACTGTCTTCTTCTTATTCTGCACCGACAAGTAACTGAATAGGAAGGAAGACAGCTTGTGCTTGGTGACATCTGGCGCCTCTTCTGAAAAGCAGTCATCCAGTGGCTCTAGCAAGGTTTCAACATGATAGCTGACTTCCCCTTCCCCAGGACTGGTTCCCACACTCTGAGGCTGTTTGATGATCTTCCTGGTTTGGGCTGGATCATTCCCTGCCTCATTGACAGACTTAAGGGACATTCCACTGGCCACGGCTCTGGAGCCGCCGCTAGCTTGAGGGATGAGGTTCCTGACCTGGGGGGTTGGCTGGGAAGTACAGTGCTGACTCAGGATGAGAGTAGCTGCATCTCTAATGAGGTTCCAGTCTCTCAAGATGTCAGCCCTGGTGGTAAACTGGGATGTCACAGTGAAGCGGATAATCAACTTGTCCTGGACAGTGGCGGGGATGAGGAAAAGTTGGCCAGCTTTGGCTATTTCTTTTAGCACACTTTCTGTGAGACAGTTAGGTCCCTGTTTGAAGGATAAAGAGAAGTCTACATCACATCACCTGTAAGCATCCCCAGAAGCCCAGCATTTACGTGTCCAAAAGACTGACACACTGAATAACATCATTCACAGGAGGCCATGGAAGATGGCATTACCTTTAGACGAAAAACCACCAAGCCAAGGTGCCTCTTGGCAGGGATTTCAAAGAAAGGGTCATTTCCGACTAGAGATTCAAAATATTTAGCCATCTCTGTACCCTGGAATTGTGAAGATAGAGAAATCTGAGATTAACAATCAGGCAAGGGACAAACTATATATAAACTTTCACATCACTAAGTGGTTTAAATCAATGACACCTTTGAATCATGCAGACCTGAGTGGCTTCTACCCACCTGTCTCCTCATATTCCAAGCTGGGAAACCACCGCTGGCTCCCTATTTCCTGGCATATCAGATCCACCTGGAGAACTTGTATTTCAGGGCTTTCTTTCAACTCAGCTCCAGAACACAGGAGCCAATTGTAATTCAGGCAATCTGGCCTCCACTCCTGACATTCCAGCTTCTCACCAAGGGGACAAGCAAGGGCCAAAACTCAGTCCCTGGGCTGTGTTCCCAGCCAGTGCCCTATACAGGCTGTCTCTGCCCAGAGGAAGACACACTTGTCCTAGTGCACATGAAGACACCATATGGACTCACAAGAGTGCCACCTCATCCTTAAGCCTACGGTGTCCTTACCTCTCCAACCTCTTCACATCTGGAGCCTCAAATGCCCTTTCATCCTCCCTTTTCTAACATCCCACATATTTTTACATATCATCCCCACCTACACTACAGAAAAGCTTTTGCATCTGGTTAAAAGGAACAGAACTTTTGCTTGAGATGCTGAAATGTTCTGGAAATAGTGGTGATAGTTGCATAGCATTGTGAGTATACTTAATGTCACAGTGTAAAATTATAAAAATTGTAAAAATTATAAAAATTGTAAAATTATAAAAGTGTAAAATTATAAAAAATTATAAAAAGGGTACATTTTATGTCATGCCTATTTTACCACCAAAAAAGTTAAAGATTTTGTTTTAATCTTTCACCAAAGATTCTATCTTTTAAAATTTCCTGTGGTTTTCTTGGGTTTTGTTTTTGCCTAGGATTATTAACTAAACAAAGACAGGACTTGTCTCTTCTGTAATCCAGAAGGATTTCAATAAAATATCTGCCAAGTAATTCTATCAACTGATATTCTACTTCAAAAGACAATGCATTAGCTGACCTTGTCTTTGACCATGGTTACTCTCTGTACAACTTTCAGAGTCCCTTTTCTCCACCATATGGTTTGTTTCAAACAATCTTATCTTCAATAACCTCCTCGAGAACTTTGCATTTGCAAATTCTAGGGCTCTCTCTCCCAAGGAAAGTACATTGCTAATTGTTTTCTAGCTGTTTTACACTTTTGTGCTTTATTTTCTAATTTGGTCATGATTCTCCCCTGTATCTCCCTCCAGGCCCATTTCTAGCACCTACCAACTTTGATATTTTTCTGAGTAAATTTTTCTTCAATCTACATGAGCA
>PVLC010033531.1:0-17462 GCA_004027655.1 Graphiurus murinus | reverse complement strand
GTACTGGGGACAAAATCCAGGGGTATTCTACCTCTGAGCTACACCCTCAGCCCTATCTTTTATTCTTTATTTTGAAACAGGGTCTCACTAAGTTTCTGAGGGCTTCACTAAGTAGCTGAAGCTGGCTACAAACCTGTAATCCTCCTGTCTCAGCCTCCCAAGTGCTGGGATTACAAGTTGTGCACCACTATGCCTGGCTGAAAGTATTCTTTTGGATGGATGGGCAGATTTGAAAGGCGGTGGCTGCAGCCCTGGGAGATGCAGCTCTGGAGTAGAAGTCTCTTTAGAAGTTGCCACCATCCAAGAAAGGCCCATCCTCCTGGCTGGTTGGATGCAGGGCTGAGACCAGCCATCTCTCTCTGCAGGACTCTGCTGCAGGGTTCCCTATACATCTTATTTTATTTTATTTCAGCACTGGGGATTGAACCCAGGGGCATTCTACACCTGCAGTCCTTTTCATTTTTTATTTTGAAATAGGGACTCGCCAAATTGCTGAGGCTGGCTTTGAATTTGTGATCCTCCTGTCTCAGCCTCCCAAGTACTGGGATAACAAGCAGGTGCCACTGTGCCCAGCACCTATGCATCTTAAATAAAGTTTGCCTTAGCCTTCTTAGGAGTGTCTTGAGCATTTTTTTTGTTAAATTCAACTTCAGTGGAAGTTGGGGCAAGGTGGGGGAGGGATGTGGGGAAAGGGAGGGAAGCCCGGTGGAGTTGGAACCCAGGAGGAAGCCCTTTTCAATGTGAGAGAATGAACAGGCCACCCTCTGGATACTCTGTTTCTTGGAGCTGGGCAGAAAGCTGGTAAAATGCCCCATCAGCAGATGCCCTCTGGGAGCTTGCCAGGTACCTATATCACACCTAGACTCACTAGGCTGAGGTTTAGCGTAAGTCTCTTTAGGGATGGAAAAGAAGACCTTGACCTAGGACTGCTGAGTGGTCCCTCTGCACTTCTGGGTTTATTTGTGAGCTTTGGGCAGAGAGGCTCTGCTTGGCTCCTCTGCCCCCTCTGATGGAAGCAGCTGTAACTCCCAGGATGATAGTTCTTGCTAGTTGACCCTAGGGGTTTGTGAATGTCTTGCACATATCTCCAGAAGCAAGTTGCTTGAGAAAGATGCTTCAGCCAACTGCAGAGTCTTGCTGCACGCCGCAGTGGGAAGGTGGTCTACATCAGGCTCAGGTGTAGGGGAAATGGCATTGCGACAGCAGCTCGATGGGTGAGACTACAGACCATGGTGGAGGAGAAGGTCCCGCTGAAAACCAGTGTTGGGAGGGTGTGGCTGGTTTCTGTTTTGCAGATGATGTTGCAAATCTGTGGGTGCTGATTCAAGCATAGTTAATGCTGAGTGTTAATGCCTATGCGAGGGGCTTTGGGGGACTGGTGCATCACAGCTGTCTTCCTGACCAACCTCCTTAGTTCACTGGTGAGGAAACAGAGGCTTAGGGAGATCAGGATGATGTCCTGGAGTGTTACAGCTGGGAAGCAGCTCAGTGGAAAGGAAGACTCATATGCATTCCTGTAATCCCAGTATGTGGGAGGCTGAGACAGGAGGATGGCAGGTCTACAGCCAACCTCAGCAATTTAGTGAGGCCCTCTGCAACTTAGTGAGACCCTGTTTCAAAATTAAAAAGGGCCAGGGGGTGTATCTCAGAGGTAGAATGCCCCTGGGTTCAATCCCCAGTGCCTCTCTCCTTCCCAAATAAAACAACAACAATAAAAAATAAACCAAACCCAAACAAACAAAAACAGAAGACTCAGAGACTTGGGGCTCTGAGGGAGTGGAGAAATGAGTAAGGGGCCACTGGTAAGCCACTTTAGATCCCTGGGTCTCTGTTTCTCCGTGATATATACATGAAGGTATCGTGCTAGGGTTTCATCTCTCAGCTACTAGTTGTAGCATTTCATAATAGACTCCTTCCTGTGCACATCCTGGCTTTTCTGTTTTCCATTTTTCTTAAACACAATTATTTGATTGATTCTTTAAAATAAAATACTGTTAACTAGCATTACTTCCATTTGCACATCACTAAAAACAAGAGAACCATTCCTTGATTGGTTGCAAACTGATCCATTATATAACAAAGAAGAAAGTTAAACTTGCAATGCATCCACTTAATTATGTAAACTATCAATTCAGGAAGAACCAGCTAATATTTTGGTTCCCTTCTTTGGGGATGGGGGATTGAGCCCATTTAATCTACCTCTGAGCATTCTACCCGTTTTTAATTTATTTTTTAAAATTTGAAACAGGATCTCGTTAAGTTGCTGAGGTTGGCCTCAAACCTATGACTTCTGCTGGGTGTGGTGGCACATGCCTATAATCCCAGTACTTGGGAGCCTGAGACAGGAAGATCACAGGTTTGAGGACAGCCTCAGCAATTTAGTGAGACTCTTAGCCACCAAGTGAGACCTTGTTTCAAACCAAAAAATAACAAGGACTGGGGATGTAGCTAGCTTGGAGGTAGAATGCTTCTGGGTTCAATCTCTAGTACCACAAGACAAAAACAAAAACAAAAAGCCTGCAATCTTCCTGTCTCAGCCTCCCAAGTACTGGGATGACAGGCATGTGCCTGGCTTGGTTCCTTTCTTCATGCAGTAAAAACTTAAATATTTTGCCTGGTAATCTTCAAGTTACCATGATGTTAAAAGCAGCGCAAAGTATGGCATATATAGTTCACTTAGGCATGTAACATACACAATTTATATGAATTAATAAAATATTCATAGGAAAACACATACAGTCAATACATATTGGAAAGAAGTTTCAAATGCCAGGCAGTCCTCAGGCTCCCATGCTAATTGCCCTTTCCCTTGCCTTCTGTGGCATTAAAGATTCATTATTATGCCTGCTGTACTTCTTATAACACAATCCAGTTGCGAAAATCTTCAGAGGAAAGTCTGCTGGTTGTCTTGGCCACGCATTTCGAGGTTGTGACCATTTAGCCCCTGAGAAGGCTTTCTTTGTGTCTGCCCCTACATTTCTCATTCGTAGGAGCATCTGGGTACTCTGGGCAGTGAGGATAATTGGGTCATAGTTGACGGCATCTGCTGGAGCTCAGAGATGCTCAGAACCAGGAAGCTCCTGAGGATTGCAGAATATAGCCTCTGGCCTTGGGTGCTGAGAGTCAGCATGGATTTGCGGTAAACACTAAGAAAGGGGTCAACACCAAGCACTGGGAAAAAGAGCCCTGTAGGACAAGGAAAAAGGCAGGATTCGGGTGAGATGGCAGGCTTGGGGTCAAAGCAGAATCCACATTAGCCTTGGAGGCAATCACCAGGACCACTTTCGACCTTATCAGTTTTGTACCAGCTGAATGCATTTCTGTTAATTTAAGTAAAATAGGGTTAGAGAAAAGAAAGGAAAGGCTGTGTGTGCCCACCTGCTCTCTCATGCTAAGGCTGTGTCTCACCTGGCCATGCAGGTGTCTAAAGGGCGAGGCAGCCTGTGATGATTGAGAGTGGCCACCGGGTGGCAGTGTTTCCCCTTGCTTGGCCCAAGCAATCCTCCGGGTTTTACTGAGCTCTAGGCTGAGGATTCTGGGGCCCCTCCCTCAAGGTTCAATTTACGGGCCTCGAGCAAAGAGGCAAAATAGGATCCTGGGTGGAAAATAAATGGCCGTAACAGATAGCTTCTGGCTCCTCCTTATCTTCTATCCCTGCATAGACTGTCTTCCGGAGCCGCCCAACTGCTGGCCAGGGAATCAGTGTCGCACCAGGCCGACTGGGGCGGAACCCGGTGCAGTGGGAAGAGCTAGGTGCATGGGTCCGGAGACAGCAGGGAGCCGGCAGGTGCCTCAACCAGGTGCAGAGCGGGCTCCTTTCCCACTGAGCGGCTGGAGCCCCCCCCCCCCCCATCCCCTGCCCAGGCTTCCCAGGAGTCCCAGGAGGGCAGGGGCCCCAAGAGGCTAATCAGCAGATAATCAGCAGAGGACGGCTGAAAGGGGAGAGAATGCAGGGGAGGGACTCTACAGGTGGATCCATTCTGGGGGTTCCGGGGACCCCCAAGTCATGACTGTGTCAGAATGATCAGAGAAATACACAGATTCCAGGGACGGGTTAATGAAAGACTGCGCCACAGCCGAGACTGCTCTCGGGTCTGGGGTCCAAACCCTAAGGGTTTGGGATCCACTGGGGATTATTTTGTGTGTGTGTGTGTGTGTTTCCTTCCGGTGAGATATGATGTGAGCACGAGGGTGACAGCGTCTGAAGAAGCGTGCAGCCCTGGAATCCACTCCTCCAAGCCGCTGAGCTGGTCTGCATTCATTTCACCACTTGCCAGGCCCCACACAGTCGCTGGCACCTGTGGTCCTCCTACTTGGGAGGCTGAGACAGGAGGATCTCAGGTTCCCCCGACAGCCTGAGCTAATTTAGTGAGACATTATTCCTAAAAAAAAAAAAAAAATAGAGCTGGGGGTGTAGCTCGGAGATAGATTGCCCTGGGTTCAACACACACACACGATTTTGCTGACCCCCCTTTGGGGCAGGAAGCAGGTGTGTTCTGTCTCTGTCCAGGTCTTACCACCAATGGAGATGATGTGGAGGTGGCCCTCACCTCCTCACCATGGGTGCCTCAAATTTAAACTTCAAATTCTCTTTATTATGAAAACATGTAAACATGTACAAAAGTAAAGGGAATAGTATAATGAGCACGTGTTCATCCCTTACCTAGGTTCAACAAATACTGAAGTTTTGTTATAGTTGTTTCACTGAATCATTTTTACCTTTTTCCTTTGTCTTTGTCTTTGCTGAAATATTTTAAAGGGGAATCTAGGATTTTAGTAATTTCTCTTCTACCTAGGCATTTTCTTCATAATCTCTACCATTTTCAGGGGTTGATAATAATCTTTCTAAGGCTATGGGGTTGAGAGTCCCTAGGCTGGAAATATGAAATCTGAACTGCTCCAAAATCTGAAACTTTGATGCCACAGGTAGAGTATTCCACACCATGAAACTTTGTTGTATGCACAACATTAATTACCTTTACACTATCTGTGTAAAGTGGATATAAAACATAAGTGAATTTCATGTTTAGACTTGGTTCCTGTCCCTTAAATCTCATTAAGTATGTGCAAACATTCCAAAACCCAAAACAAATCCTATATCTGGAAAACTTTTCTGGTCCCAAGATTTCATATAAGTGATGCTACCTGTGCTACTAATTCTGGTTCATACTCAAATTTTTCCCAAATTGTTAAAAAAAAAATGTCCTTTTATGGTTAGTTTGAGGTCTGGGTTAGTTGATGTTATCAGCTAACGCCTCTAACATGCGCAGTTGCAGGGGTACCCTGGTGAGGATGGATGTTTAAAACATGTTACAACTTTTTAGACGCAAAACAAAACCAAAGCCCTCTAGAAAGCACAATAGAGATTGTCACAGATTCCAAGTTGGCAGGGTCTTGAAGAACATTCAGCAAGCCATCTCCCTAATCCTGGACAGGCAAAGGACTGCTATACGTTCTGTGTATCTTCACACTACTGTGGTCCCGTAGGGAGACTAGATTTCGAGCAGTGGCTCCTTGGCTGACTGATGCAGGGTGAGTTACTTAGCTTCCCCCAGGTCACACACTCTAGCATGGAAAGGCAGAGCAGGAGCTGTGTTGAGAGGTTCCCATTTGACCCTCCCTGCAGCTCTGCTCACTTTCCTTCCATGCTGGGAGCCCCTGGGTGCCCACAACATGTACCTGGGCGTCCTGTGAGTGTCCCAGCAGCCGAGGGGCAGGCCACCTGCAGTAACGTTTGCCCCCACGCGACTAGTCTACTTGCTACTATAATCACACAGTGTAATCAAACTGTCTAAGTTGGTGAAACGTGGATGCCAGAAGAAATGGAATTGTTTCTCTCTTCTCTGAAATTGTTGAACGTGATATGAAGACCTGAAGCATGTGCACTGATTTAAAAGGCCTGGCTTATGAATTAGGAGATGGTTGCGGGACCTGGGATAAAAGAGAAAAACTTGATGAAAGTTTCCGTTCAGGTCCCTGCTTACAGGCATTTATGTTCTTGCTCCAGGTTAAGGAAATGGAAGCCGAAAATCATGGTCAATACACAGAAGTAGAGTTTATGAAAGAAAGACCATGGGGACGTCAATTTGCAGATCTGTCTTCAAAGAAAGGACATGATTCAACATCAAGGGCAGAGTAAGAACATTCACATGTATGAAATTAAAATTAAATATGTGAATATGTGAGGTATGTATTTAGCTTTATTTATTTATTTATTTATTTATTTATTTATTTATTTATTTATTTATTTATTTATTTATTTATTATGTGGGACTGGGGATTAAACCCAGAGACATTCTACCTCTGAGATGCACTCTCAGCCCTTTTTCATTTTGCAACAAGGTCTCACTAAGTTGCGGAGGGTCTTGCTAAATTACTGAGGCTGTCTTCTAACTTGTGATCCTCCTGTCTCAGCCTCCTAAGTACTGGGATTACAGGCGTGCGCCACCACACCCAGCATGTAGCATCTGTGGCTCCCTATTTCAACTTCTCCCCCCAGTTCATCACCCATGGATAGGTATAGATAGTGTTGGTTATAAGAGTTCTGTGTGAATAATAAGTTCTGTGTGTTTAGCTTCCAGGATGATCCTGAGGATGAAATGGAATTAGATGGATTTTCTGGTCTAGCATTTTGAGTGCGGCAGGCACTTGATAAATATAAATTTGCATTCTCTTCTCTTTCCTTTCAGTGAGGAGAAACCATAACTTCCTAGAATGGCCAATTCTATTTCTCAGCAGCTCTAGATTGTTCAAAAGCCCTTCTAAAGCCTGCTTGTAATTTCTTTTGGGAATAGACTTATCTTTGAGTATACACTGAACCAAGGGTTGTGAAGACAGCTGTTATATCCTTCATGAGTCTCTTTCTCTTGAAAGCTACTCTAATAATAATTTCAAAGTTCTTTACTATTTCATCCATTCTTCTCTGGGCAGGCTCCTCATTACCTCTGTGAGATCCCAGATGGCTGACATTCTATCCACGGCATCGAAGAATAATCCTGGCACCAAGCCCCATTCTGGACACAGTCTTCCACTGAGCCATGCTGGATGTTGCTGACACAGGTCTTGTTCCCAGTCTCAACTTTCTAGGCCTTTCTTTGGGGCCTCTGCAGAGCCAGCCCTTCTCTAGCCTCAAATCCTACATTTGACTTTTTTTTTTTTTTTCCCAGTCTGTATACAGGAATTCATATGGATCACATTTCATCATGGCTTCAGCCCAGTTTTCTGGCTTTGAGTTCCTTCCATTTGCTATGTTCATCGAGTCATCCAGTGCTTCAACAGTTTTTCCCAGCGTGATGTTGTCAGCTAATTTGTCAAGCAGGCCATTTGTGGTCTTTCCTCAAGCTGTTGACAGACACCATCATGTGCCACTTAGTGATGGGGAAATCGTTGTTGTCCGAATGTCACAGAGTACTTAACACTAACCCTGATGGCTGCAGTGTCATTAGGTGATGTACTCATCCCTGATCGCTGTCCTGTAGGTGGTCAGTCATTGGCAGAAACGCTGTGTGACACAATGACCACATATTGGGCAGTAAGTGCTGTGTGACACGTTATGAGATTTAGCTTCCTCCCCCAAGTCATTTAATCCTCAATTAAAGAAACACTTATTAAGCTGTATGTAGGCGTCGTTCTAAGTGCTAGCAATACTGTAGGGGGCAAAACAAAAATTCCACCCTATTGAAGCTTATGTTTTAGGGGGTGTTATTTTGGCTAAAAAGTCTTGCCATCACATATACCTTTATTCTTATTTAATTCAGTATTTATTTATTTCAGGAGATTTAACCCAGGGGCATTCTACCTCCAAGTTATACCCCCAGCCCTTTTTTTAAAAAAATTTTATTATTATTATTATTTTTTATTTTGAAACAGAGTCTCGCTATATTGGGGAGGGCCTCGCAAAGTTGCTGAGACTGGCCTTGAACCCGGGATCCTGCTGTCTCAACCCCCCAAGTGCTGGGATTCCAGACCTGTGCCACTGTGTCCAGCTTTCTGTTTATTTCTGACGGTAGTTAATTGAGTAGTTAGTATATGCCGTTGCTCTGTTGTTGGTCTTCATGCATGCAGTATATGAACTGATGTATAACACAGCTGTCCACTCAGTAGAGTGGGGAAAGGCCCACTATCATACTCTTGGGGTCAGTCCCCTCTCCTGTAAGAGAATTCTCCTATCTAGGAACTTTCTGGAACATTCGCAATCTAAAGGGAAATGTCTCCCAACCTCCATTTTTAAGTGGGGAAAACAAATCTTGGAGTTGGTCTGCGGCTCGGCAGCTGTTGTGTCCTGCCACGTGGGGGCGCTGCGAACGCAGATTATTCTCCATCCATTTGCCCTGTGGTCTGCCCCATGTCCCAGTCCAGGCAGCTGAGGCTTTTCAAAGAAGGTGACTCTCCTCCCTCTGACCCTCATGCAGGCCAGGGTGCTCCTCCTTGGACTCTCTGGAGTAGTTCTTAGTCCTCCAGCGCCCTCCTCTGGGGCTGCTCCCCTGGGATCTGAAACCCTACCTCCCTCCAGCTCTGAGAATATTTTGGGTATATAAGTGCTGAGATAGACAAGACCAGGCTTGAGGTGCTTTTCCTTTGCATTCCTCAAAATCCAGAAAGATTTATTCCACTGTCTCACTGAGGTGATGTTAAATGACCAGTCTTCCAAGTTCCTTTTGGTCCAGTGAAGCCCTGTTTACTTCCTATGGTAGTGGTCAGCTGATGAGGTGCCACTCTCGGGGTGCCACGGCCCCCTGACGGCTTCATTCCTGCAGCATGGGGGTGCTAGTGCAGTGGGGATGGCGGAGTGAGGGTGGGGAGGACATTTCAAGCCACAGTGTACAAGTTGCCATTTCTCAGGGGCCACTAAGGGATTTCTGTGCATCTTTAAATCTCAATGAAAACAAAAAAGTCTTCCAGGCATTACCCCCAAACATGCACGAGATTGCATTTGGTCCCCAGAAAAGCCCTTCAGGGCAGCTTCATTTTAGCCACTTGGCAGAAGAGGAGGCAGGCCCTCGCTGTGAACTTGGAAGTGGGGTGGCTTGGCTTTGAGTTCTGACTGGGGCCCCACTCAGTTCTCCCGCCTCTTCCAGGCTCTGGCCCTCTGTCTTCACAGTCTCCTCCTAGCCCCACTACACGTCAGAGAGGACAGCGGAGAGCTTGGGGGCTCCACAAGGTTTTCCTGAGCTAAGGGCTTCTGCAGTGACCTGCCCTTCCCCTGCATCAGTTTATCTCGTGAATCCATTTTCATGCTGGGAGTAGCAGCATCATAACATGCTAGAGCTCAAGAGTCATCAGTGATCACATCCCTGAGCTTGTTCCACAGTCTAAAGCTGAGGTTTGGGAAACTTATATGACGACCAGGCAGTGGATAGACTTAAAGAGTGACCCTGGCTCCTCCTTCCTAGTCCAGCACTTGTTTCAAACTTGCTGATGACTTTTGCTCAGAGCTCTGTGTCATTCATAGAATAATGAAAAATTTCCAAATGTTAAGATACATAGAATCCCCGGTTCTTCCTAAGACAGAATGAGGGGTATATTTTTGCCATTAGCAATGAGGAGGCTGGACAAGATATTTGAATGGCTCTTCATAGGCGCTGGACAGTGGATGTCACAGGCTGCAATTCCTGAGAGAAGGGAAACACTGGCTGAGGTCTGCTGTTATGACATTTCTAAATTAAAATTAACTTATTTATTGTTCAGTGGAACGGGGAGGTTAAAATCTGGGTTGCTTTACCACTAAATTATACCCCAAGACTTTTTTATTTTTTATTTTGAGACAGGCTCTAACTAAGTTGCCAGTTGCCGAGGCTGGCCTTGAACTTGTGATCCTTCTGCCTTAGCCTCCTGAGTAGCTGGGATTACAGGCATGTAGCTTTTTTGTTTTGTTTTGTTTGTTTTTTTGTTTCACCTGAGACATTTTTCAAGCTTCCAAGGGAAGTGGAGCCCACGAAGAGATTGGCAGTCTTGTTGGATAGAGAAACGAAGATAGAGGTGATGGTTGCTGAGGCTGCTGTGACTTGCAGGTTTGGGTACCAGGGAGGAGGCAGTTGAAGAAAAGCAGTGCCAGAAAGGTTCTGGGTAGAACTTTAGCTGCACATGCACTGAATGAGGCTCTGCAAAGTCTGAGAACAGTCTAGGGGCATGAGAGATGAGCAGGGGTTTTAGAAGTTATGTCTGTTAGAGAGATGCTGGAGTTCTGATCCAGCCAAAGTAGAGCTGTTCGTTATCTGAGACCCCAGGAAGACTCACTTTAGAAGGAAAGACCATGTCTCAGGAATTAGGAACATGTGGTAGGACTGAGAGCAAAGTTGAAATAGACCTGTGTGAAAGCTAAAACCCAAGCCAGGCGAGGTGGTGCACAACTATAATCCCAGTACCTGGGAGGCTGAGACAGGAGGATCACAGGTTTGAGGCCAGCCTCAGCAACTTAGCAAGACACCATTTCAAAATAAAAAATTAAAAGGGCTCAGAGTATAGCTCAGAGGTAGATTGTCTCTAGGTTCAATCCCAAGTACCATAAACAAACAAACAAACAAACAAACAAATATTTAAAAAGCCCAAGTCCAAGACTTGACAGGATCTAGATGACATGTTATATATCATCTAGACATATTGCTTGTTAGAACAAAATGCCACACTTTTTAGAGGGAGACAAACCCAGAGTCTCTACAACATACCCCTTTTCAAAAGGCACCCTCTCTCAATGCTGTCACCCTCGGTGTCAGGTTACAATATATGAAATTTGGAGAGACACACATACATCCACACCACAGCAACACATAACACAAATGTCTAGACATGTGAACAATCTAATGAAATATGAGGAACTTCCTTATAATTAAAAAGCCCCCAATCTCTCCATTGACTCTCTCTTCTTTGGGAGTATTTGAGCTTGATTTCAGTGATTTATGGAACGTAGACTATCTGGGCTTCAGCAATGAGATTGAATTTCTGATCTAGAATTATAAGTTGATTGTTTTCAAATTGCTCTCCGTGTCTTGACGGGTCTTCTCTGACCACTGGTGGAGAAATGTACCTCCCCAGAAAGCCTGTGCTTCCTAACACGGCCTCACTGCTTGTGGCTCAGTTGAGAGATGCCGTTTTGAAATATGCTGAAGGGTTTCTTCTTTTTCTTCTTTACAAAGATTGTCATGTGGTCCAGATTTTTACCCCTAGGGATTTTGTGGAATTGGGATAGGTTGTAGGAGCAGAGAAAATTCTGTGCATTGGGGAGAGTATCCTAGATTTTGCTGAACATCTGGATGAAGGAAAACGAAATAGGGAGGAACTGTAGTATTTGAGCAAAATTTGTATAATCTTCAGAAGAAAGAGCTTTCAGCTTTTAGATTCATGACAGAAACCTGAAGCATTTTTCATAGACAACTTCAACTTGTGTTGCATACTCAATTAATTTTTACCTCTTAAAGCTGATTTTTTAAAAACTTTTGATTGCGTAAGGAACCTGATGAGGTAACAGGAAAAAAAATGCAGTCCTTTGTTTTTAGGTATAGTTGGTCGATCAGTTAGTATTTTTAGTAAGAACCGTCCTGGTTAATAGATTTTTTTCCCTTTCCCTAAGAAGAAAGTTGCTTTCTAATCAGAAAGAAAGCAGAAGGTTTCTGTTGGAAATCTTTTTATCCTGATTAGTGCTGGACTTGGGGGAGATTTACTGTTCTTGGAATAAGCACTTTTTATTTTTTAAAATGAGGGAATAAAATCAACGTTATTAATTATTTTACGACAGAAAACATCTTGAATCATGAAAAAGCTAATTCGTGGGTCTTAATCTCTCTCCTGTTTCTAGGGGCTGATGGCTCCTCCAGCAGAATTATGCTTCTGTGCCCTTGGAATGCTGAGTTGATTAATAATTTATGTTGGGTGAAATGCTATGCTCACGGGGAGGGGCGTTCAGCCCATGCTGGGAGCGCTTCACTGCTCTCAGCTCGTGAGGTTTTTCTTGGTAGAAAAGCCGGGTGGCAAGGCAGCCCAGAGGCTGAAGGCAGGGCCTCAAAGAGGAGGGCACACGTGGCGGGCCTCCTTTTGTCTCCTGGTTTTCATTGTGACAAGGTCTCTTGCACGTGGACCACGTGGGATTTCACAGACTCCGTCTCTCCTTTGGATGATGCAACATTTAATGATTTGAAATTTTGAGAAAACAACAACAACAAAAAGTTTTTACTTGGGCCCCAGAAAAATTAGCATGCAGCTGAGAAATAGATTTTAAACACATGAGCAGGACTCATTAACTTTTCTTTTCTTCTGATTCTTGGGCTACTTCCATTTTAGTTTCAGAAAATGAGGGATTTTTTTTTTTAAATGAGTTATGTGATATTTGTTGAAGGTTGTAATTTTGGCAAATGCGAAATAGAAACAAGTTTTTTTTTTCTTCCCTCCCGCTGTACCCTCATCGTCCTATTCTTTGGACAGTGTTCTCAAATCGTTTGCCAAAACCAGCAACACAGCTGGCTTCCCGAGATGGGCACCTGACCGACCGGCAGAGATTTCGACAGCCACTGGCTCTCTTTGCTTTGCCATCTCTACAGAAACACCAGCTTCTCAGCTGGTGGCACCATTCTCCAAGGGAGCGAAGCTTGCCTTGAGCCAGGAAGTCCCTTGGCCTAACTTCCCGTCTCCAGCAAACTAGTGCCCTGATACACAAGTGGAGGGTGATATTTTTTATTATTTTTGTGGTACTGGAGATTGAACCTAGGGGCATTCTACCTCTGAGTTACACCCCCCAGCCCTATTTTATTTTGAAACAGGGTCTCACTAGGTTGCTGAGAGTCTTGGTAAGTTGATGAGACTGTCCTCCAACCTGCAATCCTTCTGTCTCAGCCTCCCAAGAACTGGGATTACAGGCATGTGTGAGAGTGATATTTATTTTAATTTTTACTTCAAGGAGGAAAGATTTATTGGGACTCATGGTTTCAGTCCACAGGGCCAGCTCCAAAGCATAAATGTCAGTGGCTGCGGTGGCAGAGATTGTGGAGGGACGCTGTTCCAATATCGTGGAAGCCTGAAGTCACTCCCACCTCATGAAGGCTGGAAGTTGCTCTCATGTCCTGGAGGCCGGAAGATGATCTCACATCGTGGAGGCCCGAAGTTACTCCCATGGCATGGAGGATGGAAGTCACTCTCACATGATGGAGTCCAGAAGCTGCTCTGATAGTATGAAGTCTGGAAGCTGATCTCACATCACAGAGGATATTTTCTTAAATATAAAATATTGCTTTATTGAAAATTATGATGCCCATTAAACATGTTATAGAAATCCAACAAATAGTAAAGAAGAAGTACAATACAAAAGATAAATACCTCAATCCTGTAAGTCTCACCACTTATGTACAGAGATCAGCAAGTTTTGCTGTAAATGTATGGATAGTAAACATTTTAGTCTCTGCAGGACAGATGGTCTTTGTCACATTAGCTGGACTCTGTAGTTGTAGTAGGAAAGCAGCAGATCTACTGTAATAAGACAGTATAGTAACAAATAGGTGGGGCTGTGTTCCAATAAAACTTTATTTAAGCCAGGCATGATGGTGCATGCTTGTAATCCCAGTACTTGGGAGGCTGAGACAGGAGGATCTGGATTCCCGGCCAGCCTCAGCTGCTTAGTGAGGCCCTGTTTCAAAATAAAGAATAAAAAGTAGGGCTGGGGGTGTATCTCAGAGGAAAAAATGCCCCTGGTTCCAACCCCAGTACTTCAAAAAGAAAACAAACCAAACCAAAATAAAACTTTATTTAAAGCCAGATTTGGCCCCCAGGTGTAAGTGGCCAACACTTGAGCTAAAAGAACTCTTGTTTATATCAGGTGCACATCATTTCCAAATCTTTTTCTTTTCTCTCCTCACATCTAAGTGGGTATAGTAATGGAGGAAAAAAAAAAGAGAAATAAGTTTATAGAAATAAAACACTTTTTGAAAATGAAAGATATATAAATATTTTAAATTCATTTTTTCTTCAATTTAACAGAAGAAAATGAACTGAAGTAGGACTGCAAGAACTGCTGAGATTCAGACCTATCTCTTTCTCTTCCTCCCTCTCGATCTTCCCTCCCTTCCTTCCTTCCTTCCTTCCTTCCTTCCTTCCTTCCTTCCTTCCTTCTTTCCTTCCTTCCTTCTTCCCCTTACTGGCATTCTACCTCTGAGCTATACCCCCAGCTCTATTTTATTTTTTATTTTAAAACAGGGTCTTGCTAAATTGCTGAGGATCTCACTAAGTTCCTGAGGTTGGCCTTGAACCTGTGATTCTCCTGTCAGACACATTTCTTTACCACCAGTGATTATGGTTTCTAAAATATTCTTCAGAAACTGAGGGGAAAAGAGACGATGAAAAGGTTGGGGATCTCTTTTGCCTTTTAAAATTCCAGTTGTCAGCCGGGTGTGGTGGTGCATGCTTGTAATCCCAGTACTTGGGAGGCTGAGACTGGAGGATCCGGGTTCACCGCCAGCCTCAGCTACTTATTGAGGCTCTCCACAACTTAGTGAGACCCTATTTCAAAATAAAGAATAAAAAATAGGACTGGGGGTGGAGCTCAGAGGTAGAATGCCCCTGGGTTCAATTCCCAGTACCGAAAAAAAAAAAAAAAAATCCAGTTGTCAGTTGGAATTCCAATTCCAGTTGGATGGGACAGTTGACTTCCTATTGTGACAAATGAGGCCATACGCATTCTTCTGCTTTTTATTCCTCTGAATTTTTAGGACTCATTTGATTGTTTTTAAATTGTCAATGCTGAATATTTGCATTTTCTCCTGAAACCATAATTACTTTAGTCCTTTGGTTTTAGATGTTTAAATAGATGGGCATTAGCCCATCTATAACTCCTTTTATTGAGTAATCTCTTTTTTATTTTATTTTATTTTTCTTTTTAAGTTGAGTCAGGCATAGCGGTACATGCCAGTCTCAGCAACTTAGTGAGACTCTGTTTCAAAATAAAAACTAAAAAGGTCTGGTGGTGTAGTTTGGAGGAAGAATGCTTCTGGGTTCAATCCTCAATACAAAAAAAAAAAAAAAAAAAAAAAAGTTATATTTCACTGCTAGTAACTTCTCCCACCTGGGGTGCTGGGGATTGAACCTAGGGTCTGGCACAGGCTGGGCAAGTGCTCTCCCACGGACCTACATCCCAGGTCCCCAGCAACCTTTTATATGCGGCTATTTCTTCCTTGATTCTCTCTTAGCATCATAAAATTCTTGGGGCACACTCTATCAAGTTGTCATTTTAAAATGATAGTGTCTCCACTGATCTTTTGATTGACTGCATTTTGTGGCCAAGGATCCCTCTTTGGCATCCCCCCCGGCGATGGGTGGGGCTCCATTTCTTCTGCCCTTTTCTGTTGGAACTGGCCCATCTGTGTATCTGTGCTGGAGGGATTACCTGGCTGTGGACACCAGGCTTGGGCATTTCTCTCCCTCAGGACCTTACCAGCATTGCCCCTTCGTCTCTAGATGCAGCTGTGTATGGTTTTTTTTTTTTTTGAAGTTTGAGTGCAGTTGCATTGCTATCCTTTAGAGGGATCTTCCCCTTCCCCTGAGATGCCTCCCCTGCCCCCCCCCCCTGCCCCCTGCCTTTGGTATTGGGAATTGAACCCAGGGGCATTCTACCTCTGAGCTACACCTCCATCCTTTTTATTTTTTTTACTTTGAAACAGGGTCTTGCTAAAGTTGCTGAGGGTCTCACTAAGTTGCTAGGGCTGGCCTTGAACTTGTGATCCTCCTGTCTCAGCCTTCCAAGTAATGAGATTATAGGTGTGTGCCACCACACCAAGCTCTCATTTGTTTTTATAGCTTTATTTTCATTTTCTCTGATGAACTTAAGGTTTTGCTTTTTGTTTATATTTTGGTTTTTACTGTTTTATTCATCTCGTATTTCTATAATGATATTATTTTGATTCCTATTTTGTTTCCATACCCTTCCTTTCTTTCTACTCCATTACTTGTTCATTCTGACTTTGAATTATTGTTTTATTAGATTCATGTTTTTCTTAATTTTTTTTTGTGATAGGAGGCACTCACAAGAAATAAATCTTCTCTTCTTTAGACTCTGTTTTCTTTTCAGTTGTGTTCTTTGTCTCTCCTCCTTTTCTTCCTCTTTTGATCCCTTGATCTCTCTTCATATTTTTTCCTATGCTTTAGCTGCCATACCAGTTTTTGATCTTTTTAAATTAATTGGTGCATTTTAATCATACATCTTTGTTAGGTACAAGTTGATAAAGGCATATATGATACACACATTTCTCATTTAACCCCTTCCCCAATTCCCAACCCATATTATTCAAATTTTAGTAAACTATTTATGAATTAATGTTTGTAATCTCCAAGCAAAACAAATGTAGCAATTTTCAGTGACTTTTTATTTTATTGTATTATATTTTTTATAATAATTGGTGCATTGTAATCATACATCTTGGTTAAGTATAAGCTGATAAAGGCATGCACACATTTCTCATTTAACCCCTTCCCCAATTCCCTCCCCAATCCCTTGCCCTCCCTCCTTCTCAAGTTCAGTTTAGTGATTGACCTTGATATATTTGTGAAAATACATCATGTATATTAGGGTGTCCCCTCCTCCCTCCCTGTCCATCACCATCAGTTAAGTCAACTTCTTTGCTTATCTAGGGTATTCCTTTTTCATCTGGAATCTCTCTTATACCCCATCTTCTCCCTAGCATTTGCATATTAGGGAGAACATATGCTTTCTTACTCTTTGTGACTGACTAATCTCACTTAACATAATATTTTCCAGTTGCATCCATTTCCCTGCAAATAACATGATTTTGTTCTTCTTTATGGCTGAGTAAAATTCCATTGTGTACATATCCCATCTGTTGATGGACATCTTGGCAGTTTCCATAGTTTGGCATTTGTGAATTGTGCAGCTATAAACATAACATATGCATCGGTCTGATAGTTTGGTTTCCATTCTTTTGGGTAGATACCCAGAAGTGGTATTGCTGGATCATATGGTAGGTTCATTCCCATTTGTCTGAGGATCCTCCATATTGTTTTCCAAAGTGGTTGCACTAGTTTGCAATCCCACCAGCAATGTATTAGAGTTCCCACTTCTCCACACCCTCGCCAGTATTTGTTGTTGTTCATGTTTTTTATGATTGTCATTCTGATTGGAGTTAGATGAAATCTCAAGGTAGTTTTGATTTGCATCTCTCTGATTGCTAATGATGTAGAACATCTCCTCATACATTTATTGGCCATTTGTATTTCTTCTTTTGTGAGGTGTCGATTTAGATCCTTTGCCCATTTTTTGATTGGGTAATTTGTTTTCTTATCTGTGAGTTTTTTGAGTTCTCTGTATATCCTAGATATTAGGCCTCTATCAGAAGAGTAGCTGGCATAGCCGGGCGTGGTGGCGCATGCTTGTAATCCCAGCATTCGGGAGGCTGAGACCAGAGGATCCAGGTTCGCGGCCAGCCTCAGCTACCTAGTGAGGCACTCCGCAACTTAGTGAGACTCAGTTTCAA
>PVLC010033530.1:0-17455 GCA_004027655.1 Graphiurus murinus | reverse complement strand
GCCGGTTCCAGAACTGAGATGTCCTGGTAGCTAATGAGAATAATCCATATTACATGTATTGCCTTTCCTGTATCATAGCCACATTTTCTTTTATTATTATTTATATTCTTAGCAATTTGTAGGTTACATTAGTTTTCTGTTTTCATGTAAAAAGACATTACAAACTTAGCAGCTTTAAAGCGTTTATTAGGCATTAACAGGCATTTATTATCTCACAGATTTTGTGAGTGAAGAGTCTAGGCACAGTTTAGGTACATCCTCTTCTCAGCCCCTTGCAAGGCTGTTATCAAGATGTTGGGTGAAACCAGGCATGGTGGCACACACTTGTAATTCTTATACTTGGGAGACTGAGAGAGATGGATTGCAGGTTTGAGGCCAGCCTCAGCAATTTAGCAAGACTCTGTTTTAAAATAAAAATAACAAATACCTATATAAAAATAAATAAATAAATAAATAAATAAATACATAAAATAAAGCTGGGGATGTAGCTTGAAGAGAGACTGCCTCTTGGTTCAACCTCCAGTACAAAACAAACAGATGTTGGGTGAATTGTGTTCCTTTCTGAAACTGAAGGTTCCATTTTCAGTCCTTGAGTACATATGTTGGCGGAGTTCAGTTCCCTGCATTTGTAGTACTATATAGTCTGTTTTCTTGCTGGTTGTAAGTGGAAGCTTCTATCAGAACTAGAGTCTACTCACAGATCCTTGCCATGTGGCCTTCTCAAAACATGGTAGTTTACTTCTTCATGGCCAACAGAAGTATATCTTCCTCCAGGAAGGAGCCAGTTCCCCTTTTTAAAGACTTTCACCGGATTAAGTCAGGCCTCTGCAAGATAATCTTCCTCTTGATTAATTCATGGTCAACCAATTTAGGGCCTTAATTACATCTGCAAAAATCCCTTCGTCTTTTCTAAGTAATTTAACCTAATCGTGGAAGTAATAGCTATCATATTCACAGTTTCTTCTCACTCACTTTCAATACTGCATCCTAGATGCAGTTTTCCCACTGCACTCTGGAAGAAGAACCCAGGGCATCCAATGCTGACCCAGTGGGCTGTTTACTTCATGGTCACCAGATTCTCTTGGCTCCCTGATTCCTCTGTATCCACTGATGTCCTGGGACTTTATGACTTAAGACCCAAAGAATCGTGTAATGCTATTCTGTTATTTCCAGAATCCTTGAAAGAGAATTGGGATTACAGTCCCTATTCTTTGAGCTTAAAATGAGCTTCAATCAAGAGGAGGAAGGAAAATTACTTAAGTCAGACCCCACAGCTGAAAGTAAAAATAAAAAACAACAACAACAAAAAACTACAACAAAGATAACATCCTATTTCTTTAAAGACTTTAAGAGCACTTCTAGTGTACAGCTCAGCTAAAGGGAGGGAGCTTTGTTACAGAATACAATGACAGTTCTGGAAAATAGCAGTCTCTATGGCTTTCTGACACTGGGAACATAGATGTAGGAGGGGAAATAGTTTTGTGAAAAGCTACCTTATTTGGAAAAAGCCTTGGTTTGAGTTAAAAAATAAACCTAAGCTTTGTAATTTTGGAAATGTATAGAAAAAGATATTCCTTGGTAAACCTATCTAGTGTACGTATGTAGAGAGCTGGGCTAATAGGACTGTATTGCATATTTTTCTTATGCAGGGCTGACAATGTCTGATTCTGATAGGTTTTTAGATTAATTGCTTACTTGCCTTTTCTTCCATGTCTCTAATTCCAAATTGATTTTTTCTTTTTTAGTAACTGGTACAAAAATAGAATTATAAGTGCTATACTTTATTAAAAACAGGAATGAACACACAGATCACAGAAACTACATATTTTGGAAGTTTCCTAAATGATGGTGGTGGTGGTAATAGTTGTGTGTGTGTATGTGTGGTTTATTTATTTATTTTTGTGGTACTGGGTATAGAACCCAGGGACATTCTACCTCTGAGATAAACACTTAGCCCTACTTTATTTTTATTTTGAAATAAGGTCTCACTAAGTTGCTGAGGCTGTCCTTCAACCTGCAGTCCTCTTACCTCAGGCTCCCAAGTACTGAGATTGCTGGTGTGCACCATTATACCTTCATACCTGGCTTATGTGTGTATTTTTTTTTTTTTTGTGGTACTGGGAATTGAACTCAGGGGCATTCTACCTCCGAGCTACACCTCCAGTCCTATTTTTTATTCTTTATTTTGAAACAAGTTCTCACTAAATTTTGGAGGGCCTCACTAAGTAGCTGAGGCTGGCTCCGAACCCAGATCCTCAGATACTCTGGTCTCAGCCTCCCAAGTACTGGGATTACAAGCGTGCACCACCACACCTGGCTGTGTGTGTATGTTTTAATGGACATAAGTTTTTTTACTAGAATCTCATTGGCAGTGTCTGTCCCGTAATAGAATTACCCTGACAAACTAAAAGATTACAACATTTTTTTAGACTAAACATTATATTCACTTAGTCTAAGAAATATATGTTCCTATAAGATTTGTCTAGGACTAGAAGAAATAGGATTTTCCTTTAAGTATATGAGGCCCAGAGTCTTTGAAGAACAGAATTTCTTCATACAAGTTTCTGAAACTTGAATATGCAGGGGGATGTACTAAGTTGAAAATGTAGAAAGAGTCCATCTCTCTAGTGCATAAGAATTCACATGCTAAATAAGCCTTCTGGAAATTTTTATTCAGAAGATACACATTTGGAGAAATATGACTGGTAACATATTTTAGGGGTACCAAGTCTTTTATTTCTTTTTAAGGAAAAAAGTTCAAGAAGGGCATGAACACTTATAAACTATTTATTTATTTATTCATTTTTATTACAGTGTGTTCATTATGATAACAGTGATACACATTGCACATTGGATCAATGCTGGGATAAGATCCTGTTGGCAGGCTGCTGTTTTTAGATATGTATTCTTTTCCCCCTCCTAAATTCCAAACGAAAACACTGAATCATATTTGCAGAGGCCTTAGTGACACTTAATAAACTAAAGCTTTGCTCCAATAACATTTGGCCTTTTTCTTTTCTATCTCTGCATGCCTTTTTACTTGCTCTCCTTTTTGTCAGTCAAAAGAGCTGACTGTAAGGTTCTGGAAAGGTCTACTTGCTTAAAGAACAAAGTATTTTCTCTGACACTGTAAACATTTTCTTTCTTTAGGTTAGGGAGGAAAGCAAAGGCATCAATGTGATGTTTTTAGTTTCTGCTAAATGGCATTATTATTATTATTTTTTTTTACAAGCCCAGGACTCTGCATTTAGAGTTCTTCCTTTGTCCTCCTGCAATTTGATCAAATTGTCTGTATCTTCTGAATCCAGCATTCCAGAAATCCATGACCTGAAGTTGGATTGCTTTCTCAAAATATGAAAGGAAAACTCCTTTGGTCCTTCATGTCTTTTGCTAACAATCCTTTTTGAAAAAGGAAAAAAGAATTAATTCTTCAAATAAGCTAAATGGTATATGATGGAGCATGCCGACTTTACACTTCCTCCTTTGACAGTCTTGTTAACTCTGTTGACTTTAGTTGACCCTGTGGAATCCTTGCAGCCCATTGCTCTTGCCTTGACCTTTCTTTTCAACTTCATCTTGTACTTATCTCAGATTCCTGGCCAATTCCACTGGCCCAATGGGCCTTAGCTGGAAACCTCCACAGTGAGGAAACAAATTTGTAATCTTCTCCTGTGCAAAACAGTTGTCCCTCTTCTCCATTTCTGTTTTTCATTCTCCACTCCCAGGCTAGGAAGTACAAGGCTATATTTTATTCCTTATTCTTTTATAGTTCTAAAAATGATCACTCATAAAATTCTTTTGTGCTTCCTAACATCTTTTAACTAAACCTTTTCTTTTACTATTGCTCCATCCTAACTCAAGCTCTTAACAGCTCACATGTGAAATATTACCAAGGGCCCTTAACAATAATTTGTAATTATTAATGACTTGTCTGACATGAACACACAAACCCACACTCTATAGATGGATAGATCTGGATATTACGTTGCTCTTGGGGAATTACTTTCTACTAACATTTTGATAGATAAAAATATTTGAATTCCAAATCCTATACATAAGACTAACATACTTACTGTTCATGATACAGTAAATGTTTCCACATTTGGGAAATTTTCCCAGAAACCCAGGCTGAAAGTAGATTAGCTCTCAGATGACTGCAGTGAATAACAACCATTAGAGTTTGGATTTGGAATGCCCCTCAAAGGCTCCTATGTTGAAGTCTTGGTTCCCAATGCAGTAGTGTTCACAACTGAGACTTTTGGGAACTGATTGGATCATGAGGCTCTGATCTCATCAAAGAATTAACTTATTGGTGGGCATATAATTCAATGGACTATTGGGGGGGTGGTAGAAACTGTAGTGTGAGTAGGGTATGGTGGGACATACCTGTGATACCAGTACTTGGGAGGATGAAACAGGAGGATTGCTGGTTTGAGGCTGGCCTTAGCAACTAGAAAATTAGTGGTGTATTTCCCCCACATATTACCCTACTCCTCTCCTCCCTTCCATACATGTTAGTGAGATCGACAGTGATGCCTTCATATACGGACACAACATTATTTGAACTGTCTCCTTCTTCAAGCCTCATTTTTTCCCCTTCTCCACATCTCTCACCCAATTCCCCTCCACTATTCTATGCTCTCTCTTTTCATTTATCAGAAGTTCCTTTTGCTTCCTACTTTATCTCTAGCTTTCACATATGAGAGAAAATACTGACATTCTGAGACTGGCTAATCTCGCTTAGCATAATATTCTCTAGTTCCATCCATTTCCTGCAAATGGCATAATTTTGTTATTCTTTATGGCTGAAGAAGCATTGTGTGTATAAACAACATTTTATTTATCCAGTCATCTGTTGATGGACATCTGGGCTGGTTCCATAATTTGTCTATTGTGAATTATGCTGCTATAAACATGGATATGCATATATCACTATAAGTATTCTGACTTTATTTATTTATTTATTTTTGAAAGATAGGGAGTAGTATAGCTAAGTGATATGGTGGTTCCATTCCTAGTCTTTTAAGGAACCTCCATACAGTCCCACCAACAGAGTATTGAGTTTTTGTTTCCCTACATCCTCACCGGCATTTAATATTGTTTGTATACTTGATGATTGCCATTCTAACTGGAGTTAGGTGGAATCTCAGTATAGCTTTGATTTGCATTTCCCTGATTGCTAATGATGTTTAATATTTTTTGTATATTTGTTGGTCATTTGTATTTATCCTTTTGAGTAGTACCTATTCAGTTCAATTGCCCATTTTTAAATTGGGTTATTTAGCTATTATTTTTTGGAAGTTTTTTGAGTGTTTATGTTTTCTAGATATTAGTCCTTTACCAGAGGAGAAGCTGGCAAAGATATTCTCCCATTCTGTAGGCTCTCTCTTCAGACTCTTGATTGTTTCCTTTGCTACACAAAACCTTTTTAACTTGATGCCATTCCATTTATTGATTCTTGATTTTATTTATTGTGCTTTTTGGGTTCCCAATGAAGTCTAAATCAGTACCTATGTATTGGAGAATTGTTTCTATGTTTTCTTCTAGTAATTGCAAAGTTTCTGGTCTAATTTTTAGGTCTTTGATCCATCTTGAGTTGACATTTGTGTGGGTGAGAAGCTGGGGTCTAATTTCATTCTTTTACATATGGATAAATAGTTTCCTCAGTAGCATTTTTTGAAGTCTGCTTTTACTCAAGTGTATGTTTTTGGCACCTTTGTAAAAATCATCTGGCTATAAGTGTGAGGAATTTCCTCTGTATCTTATATTCTATTCTATTGGTCTATATGTCTGCTTTTGTACCAATACCATGGCATTTTTTACCCTGGCTCTATAGTATAGTTCGATGCCTCCGGCATGATTCTTATTGCTCAGAATTGCTTTGGCTATTTTGAGTCTTTTGTTATTCCATATACATTTTAGGACCTTTTTTTCTATCTCTGTTAAGAATGACATTGGTATTTTGATAGGGATTGCATTGAATGTGTAGACCACTTTTAGTAATATGCTTTGATGATGTTTGTTCTGCCTTTCTAAGAACATGGGAGATCCTGCCATCTTGTAAGGTCAAAAGTCTTAAGTCCTTTTTTCCATTTTATAATTTTCCTTCCTCCTCGAAGACTCAAAGTCAACTCATTCTCAGTTCTTGAGTTGGGTAGGGAGGATAAGGGGAGGAGGAAAGGCATGCTTCCTACCAAAGGCACTTAACAACGTTTATTTGCAGAGGTCTATACTTTCTTTGACATGAATATGTTAGCTATTAAGATGAAAACATTTTCTCTATCTTGCTATATGCATACATAGTATATACATACATATGCACAGAATACATATGCATAAGAAATATTCAAAATAGAAAATAGAAAAAAATCATATAGCTGTCTGTTACACAGATGCACACACACAAAGGAAGTATGCCAAAATGTTAACTGGTCATCCGAGTGATGAAATTATGGGTGATACTCATGTTCATCCTACTTCTTTACTATAATTTTAACATTTACATGTGTATTATTTTGTAATACAAAAAGCAATGATATGTCCTAAAGGTCACCTAGCGTCAAGAGAGTTCACTGCTCCATTAGGCTAAGAAGGGAGGTTTCATTCCTGTCTAGTTCCTTGTGATGTTTGGTATCATTTCTCCTCTCTGAGGTGGAGACAAAGAATTGCTCATTGGATTTTTACAGGTGGAAGTCATTGGTGACCTTAAAAATATATTTCAATGCAGAGTTGGGAAATTCTGATTCCCAAATGTGTGTGTGTGTGTATAAACAATATATACTTCAATAAATACTTGACCTATCCAGGCACAGTGTTTTCCATGGGAGCCTCTACTTGGGAGGCTGAGGCAGGAGGATTGCTTGAACTTAGGAGTTCAAGGCCAGTCTGGGCAACATACTGAGACCTTTTGTCTCATAAAAAGAAAGGAGGAAGGAAAATAAGAGAAATATTTCACTTATAATCTTCTAGAGATATGTCTCTGTAAGATCTTGAGAATGCAGAATAATATTTTTCATTATTTTGAAATATGAAAATCATATGATGCAATCTACTGAGCAAGAGGTGGATAGGGCAGAACAGGCTTATTGTAGGTTTTGGAATGAGTTGTAATTTTTTTCTTTAGGAAAGGCATATTGTAACTTTCTTTGCCGTAGCTGATACTTAATGTATTTTTCCCTGTCATTGATGAAGGTGATGCTATCTATCACCTAGGAACAGGCCCATGGAGTTATTTCTGTAGAAGTAGACAAGGCTTTTGAAACATGCTATAATACTCCTCATGTGGCTCTTCTTGTCACTAGGAGACTCATTTTCACAACAAGTCAACCAGGCACTGTGTCAAGAACACAAGGTTTGAATTTGTGCAGATATGGATATGAACTCTAAGATTAGCACTTACTGGCTTGTCACCTTAAGCAAGGGTTTAATCTCTGGAGCCTTCATTTCCTTGTCTGTAAGTGGGAATAATGATGCTTAGTTCATTGACCAGTCAGTAGAATTAAATGGGATAGCATATGCTTATAAAAACATCTTGCATCTGTTAATGTAAATTTTCCCTCCCCAATAGAAAAATCATCTGTAAACTTTCCCTTGGGGTTGAATTCATGACCTTGGCCTCCTTGGCAGCAACTCCAACCAACTGATCCAAGTGATCACTAAGCCATCCACAGTGTTACATCCAATTCTTATTTTGGAAAATTTTTACCATGATGTTGTGTTTTTATATGGTATATATGATATGATATGATTTGATATGATGTGTTATTTTATTAGGCAGCTTTCCTATAACTTAAGAGAAAACAGTTTTGTGTATTAGTTGAGAATCACTTATTGGGTCTTGTTTTCTTCCTCTGATACAGATGCAGAAACTGACCATATGCCATATGTCAACTATGCAAATAGGCCTCCGAACAGCCAACATGGCAGATAGCAGACTGAACAGGAACACCCACAGGGGCCTGAGGAAAATGCCATCAGGAACCTGTAAGAAAAATTCGTGTATTTACAATTCTTTGGTTCACACTTCTCCCTCCATCTCTTAATTTAGACCCTGAAGATAAAGCATCTCATTGGACAGGGGCATAAAAAGAAAGGATATTAAAGGTAGTCTAGCTTTTGACCTTCATGTGGCCAACATGTGACCTTCATGCGGCTCCTAAAATGAGCTGATTTCATTCTCTAACAGGAAAGTCTAGAGTCCCACAAACACTGCGGCAAAAATGACGTTGCTGCTAAGGGAAACCGGTAGGTGGCGCTGCCGCTCCACGCGTTATTTTTGAGGCCTCACACAGGCATAAAGAAGAAAGTTGCATTTCAAATGGAGAAGTGTTTTAATGATGTCGGTGCAAGGGTCTGGTAAAAAGAGTAGCCCCTTATTGTGTCAGTTTGAAGTAAGCTCCTCTCGGAAGGTGCTTAGCTCATTTGACCTTGGAAACTGAAGGTTTATCTCCACCATAGAGAATGAAAATCAGAGGGAGATTTGCAAAGAACAGAGCTTTCAATTTCCCCATAGAGAAATAAGGTTAGTGGTCTGGAGACAGCAAGCAAAAAACAGCACAACTAAAGATATTAGCCCTGGAGAGCCCTGAGGTTAATGTGGATGATAAGAGCCACAAAACCCTACTACATACTAATTTGGTTTGTTAACTTATTACATCCTTGAGAGAATATTTTTTCTCCCCCTAGACTGGATGAAGAATTCCCTTGAGCAACAGAGGTTTTTGTACCAGGAGATTAAGTAGCGTAGAAAATTACAGCCCTGCATTTGTGCTGTCTGAGTTAAGGTGGTGTCAGCATTCCTATTTTAAGCCATTATTTTCAAGGATGTGAGTTTGCCTGGAACATACAGATTCAGCCCCAGTATTGCACATGCACATGCAAGACGTGTGGTCTGGGAGAGCTTACACAGACTGACAAAATTACCACAGGGGAGATGGGTCATTGGTGTTGACTCACTCTCATTCTTAAGCCTAGAAAGATAACAGAAGTAAGTTAAAAATCCACTGCCAAAATATGCAATGAGGTTTAAAAAAAGTGCTGCAAGAAGATTTGTAGTGCAAAGACTTAGTGCTCATGCATGACAACTGAATTGACAAAACATACTCCTATTAGCTTTTAATGATTACTTGGGCCAATGGTCTGTGAACTAAGGTAGATCTCCATGAAACTGTAATGGCCCTAAAGGGTGTCTGGGTAATAAATACATATTTTCAAAATTGGTTAGCACATGGAAATGAGCATTACTCTAAAAGACCAGCTGGCTGAGTTATATGATAACAGAATTAAAATGTTTGACAATATATAGAGCCTCTCCTATTTCTATACAAACTAATTGAAAGGTAGGAGGGTAAAAAACACTCACAAAGGTTTTCATTTGGTCCGGAATCTATATTATCTTACTTACTCCCACAATAATCAGTATGTAATAAGAATTATTATTCCTGTTTTAGAGATGAGAAAACTGAGGCTTCACCAGGCTTTACTTGGGTCTTTAGATGGTGTATGCCTGGGATGTGAGCTCAGGAACATTCAGAGTGAAGCCCACGATTGTTCCACTTCAATTGCTCATGCTTTTCTTCCTCAGAAGATATCTTATTCCCTTTTAATTCATATCCATTTTGGGAAAAGGTACTTCATCTTGGTTTCCTCATCTATAGAATGAGGCTAACATCTGCCTCTCAGGGTGGTTTTGAAAATGACTTAGCACTGTGCCAAATACATGGAAAGCACGTCATGGATGCTGCCACCATTATCACTGTAATGTTTGGTATGAAATGGAAAACAGAGCCATGGTGACGATGAGCTTTGATTGCAACTACACCTTTCAACATTTAAGGGAATTGTGCTACAGAAGTGTTAGTTCCCTCAATTTTCTCAGATTCATGAGGTGCAAGAGTAGAGTGCATACATTGATTTTCCAGCCAATAAGTAGACAAAGACCAAGAAAGAAAACAGGCATGGAAAATTGCATGTCGATTCTTAGCGAAACAAGGTGATTGCAGTAATTGAGCGGAACCAAACGAAGTCACATGTGTGATAATCAGCCGCCCTTAGGGTATCATTACTGGTCTTGCCTTCATGGTCTTGAAATGGACTAGATGGGGTTGTATAGATATGATATCTTCATCTCCAATAAACCGGGTCCATTTTTTAGTGAACTATTATACATATGTAATAAAGTAGTTTTAAGCAACACAAAACCCTTGGTATGTAAGTGGCTCAGTCTTCCTTAAGGCCTGGAAGCCTCTTGTGAGTGCCAGGAGGTCCCATGAGCTTTTGTGTCATAGGGTTTACAAAGGCATTGGGATCAAAGAGTCTCCATCTGGGGGAATTAGGTTGGTGGCATGGAAGGAGTCAGCATTTGTAGGGAAAATGAGGGAGGTAGAAGAGGGAAGAAAGGGTAGGGTGAAGATACAGAAGAGCAAGGAGAACAAGTGATACTCAAATGTGGAGGTGGCAAAGGAAAAAAAAAAAAAGCCCAAAGCACAATCTTCCCAGGTCGTATATTTTAGACCAATCAGGAATGAGAATTTTCTCCATGATGATTTTAAACTCACATGTACTGCAGACAGACAGACAGACAGACAGACACACAAACACACACTGAACTTTAGAAAGGAAGTATCTTCATGTGCCTGATAATGTGCTAAGAGCTCCTGTAGTCATTAACTAAAGGAATCCTACTGCAATGGCTATTACATTTCTCCAATGAGGAAACTGACTCAGCCATCAAACAGCCAATGAGAGGCAGAGTAGAAGTTGAAACTGTGCCCAAACTTTCATTTTGTTTAAATAGGTCAATGCTGAGTTTTCACTGTGGTAAGAGATGTTGATAGCAGCACCATTGTCTGAAGTTGGTTGTGAAAAAAACAAAAGTGGACAAGATTGCATAGGTAAGCCCCTTGACTAGAGATTTATACATAATAAATGCTCAGAAAATGTTAGTTTGTCTTACTCCCTCATTAAGCAGTCAGAATGTATGTCGCCTAATGTCTTCCAGTCAATTACCAAGATGGACTAAATTCAAACTCTTGTCCTTTGAGAGGAAAAAGTTTCTTTTTTATAGATATAGGAGAAAAACTTTAATTTTATGTAATAGCTTCTAGGAGACCCTGAGAGTTTGCTGAGAATCCAGTTCTCAGTTTCATTACGAATAAAAACAATAGAAATGGCTGGACCAAGGCAGGATGATCAATTACAGGTGACTGTCAGGAGTTGCATTCACTGGGAAGCAATCTACAAGCACAGCAATGTTGAAACAGGATGAAGTGCATTGTTCCTTAATGGCTCTGGCCCTCTGGATATAGGCAGATGTGTGGGATGCTGGCTTCTTTAAACTACACTATTCTACTTCCAGAGGGATTTCGCTTCAACTCCAGGAGTTCATCTACATCCCATGCAGGTTGTTGCTGGTAGTAAGTGTCTTAGGAGGGGACCAGTGGTGAGATCTGGAATAAGGAATCAACTCCTGTTTAATGCAAAGGAAGCGCACGAGTGCTAAGTAGAGAACTTTGCAAATGAACACCATCTGGGTTAATAAGGCCGATGCTGACAGAGTTTAAAATTGCTTCTGCAATTAAAGAGCCCAAGGAAATCTATATGTTTGGTTCTCAATGAGAAGACACTAACTAGTGATGAAGATTCTTTGTTTTTCTAAAAATAACACAGGAGGGCTTTACTTCGCATGTTTTAAATGGAGGGGCACGACAGGAAATATCCTGAAATAAGTCAGGATACTTCTTCCAGCTTGGTGTACAACAATCTATTTGTGGAGTAGCCAGGTGACAACATTGTTTCCCCAGCAGATTCAGCCAAGCCTGAGGATGTTTTTTGGTACTGAGAGAGGACAGCCCATTCCTCCCCCGATCCTCGCTCTATGCCTAGCATTCAATAACTATTTGCTGGTCTATGGTAACTATAGCTTCATTTTTACACAGTGGAAAACTGAGGCACAGAAAAATCAAGATGCTCAGAGTGAGTGGCAGGGTTTGTGTCAAGACGTGCTTCACGGCTCACCGCCAGGGAAGATCCCTGGAAGCTCTCAGTTTTGGGGTTATGTCACCTTTTCTTCTCCATTGACTCTTGTAGGATTGCCCCAGTGACATCTGATCTGCTATAGGCAATTCACATCACAGACCTAGATGGCACCAGTCCTACTTAGTCTCTATTTGCTGCTAAATGTCTCTCTTAACAAAAAGTTTATTCAAATTGACATGTTTAACTTTTGGAAATAAAATAACCATCAAATCAGTTATTTCCCAAGTAAGCCATATCCCTAGTGCTACTATAAAACTATAAAAGTGCTACCCTGGAGTGTTCTTTGTTTACTTGTGAGTTTGAGGAGTGGGGCCTCTTTGGAATCATCTTCTCCAGGTTGTGGTCGCCTGAGAGTAAGCTCCAAAGCGTCTTCACCATTTGAGGCAAGTCCTCAGAGGGAGCTTGGACTCCTGGCAGCTTTTGAAACCAGCTGTTCATACATTTCTTTGTATGAAGAAAAGAAGAATTTGCCATTCCTTTCCTCCACATGAAGCATCATTTTCTTTCTTTGTCTATTCTATCTTACTCTTCTTCCTTCCATGTTAGGAGCTTTTAGCTGGGGTCCACCCACGGGCTTCAAGGTCTCCATAGACCCTCAGGAACTGCATGCAAATTTGTGTATACTTTCGTATTTTACGGTCTATGGTTTTAATATGGGTCTTAAAGAGGTTGTATAGAACATGACACAGTGAGGTTGCATGGCTCTATGAGTTTCCCTTGCATGAGCAGATAGTTTCTGGTATGCTTTGGGTCTTTTTTATTACTTTGTTTCTATTATACATTGCAGATTTCATTTTATTTTTAGATTTCTATAACATAGTGGAATAATAATAAGCATGCCTGATGTTGCTGCCTACTTATAAATTTTGGACTTCTAAAATGTGGGAAAATTTTTGGGTAGAGTAACTACATTTGCATTACTTTTCAAAGTAGAGAAAGCATATTGTTTACCCATAGGTCAATTTGCAAGCACTGTATATGATATGAAATGATTATTTTAAATTGGGTGCAACCATCAGAAATTAAGAACTATCACAGTAAAATGTAAATTGTTGACTTTCCTTAATTGTTCAGAAGACCTACCAAAGCTGGACTCAATTTTGCATGAAAACACAAGCCTGAACTGAGTTTCCTCAAAGAGTCAGTGTCTACCTCTATCTTCTCTCTGACTCCAAGGTTACATCTGCATTATTTATTATTATATTTACACATCTTTTTCCCCTTAGAGAAATATCTTTTTGTATATACAGTCATCTCATTTATTTGTATGCCCCTTTTGGTAGGCATTCAAGTTTAGGATCCTGTTCTAAAACTGTAGGATCAGATATTGAGAAGAGGAAAGGGGAAAAGGGTCAGTCGTCCTTTTTTTCCAGGCTGGCCCTGAGTGTTGGCCACTGATAGCTCTCAGCTACCCCTTTCCATTTCTTTGGGCTTGCTCAGAAAGTTAGTGCCCTTGGATCTCCACTCCCCAATGAGCGCACCCTGCAGCACACAGCCAGTGACTGGTTAACCCAGAATGCAAAGGTGAGGGGAACTTTGTTGTGCAATTTGTTCCAAAGTCCCCAGTGAGGTCAGATTAAACAAAGACTCCAGCTGAGAAGGCAGCTTTACTCAGCTGTACCATCCAGACTTCCCTGCTTCTTGTCTCCTGAGAACACTTCCCCAATCAATCACTTGCATGAGAATTCCTACCTTAGACCCCTAGAAGAGCCTAAATTCAACCTAGTAAGATGTAGTCTGTTATGAGGAGAACCTAAGAACAATTGCAATCTTCTTGTTAGCCAGCTCCAGTTTTATAATAAAATAAGTGGGAAGCCAGGCATGGTGGCACACATCTGTAATCCCAGTACTTGAGAGGCTGAGACAGGAGGATCATGGGTTCAAGGTAATCTTCAGCAATTTAGCTAGGACTTGTTTCACAATAAACATTTTTTAAAAAGGGCTGGGGTGTAGCTCGAAGATAGAATGCTCCTGGGTTCAACCCCCAGAACCAAACACTACTACCACCACCACCAACAACAACATAAACAACAACAAACGAGTGGGAACCAGAACTGGAAACTGATTATTCTAAAATCCTTGAATAACTCCTGTTCCAGAGACAGCAAGTAGACTTCACCTCTCATGTTAATGCTGTCAGGTTAGTTCCTTCAACTATGTTGAGAAGGAACAGGTGTTTGGTGCCCTACCCTTATTTATAGTGGTGAGTGAGTGACAACATAGAGAGGTTACACAGGTCTTGGAGAGGAGAGGCCAGCTTGCCACACTGGGCCACAAGAGCAAGCATAAGTTTTGGTTAAGCAGATGTCAGAGTCAGGAAACACTTAGGCCATGGGCTTTTCTGAGTTTTCTCAGAGAAACTGAAGCAGAGCAGGGAAATGATGTAGGACTGGCTAGTTTGAATGCTTCCTGTGGTCTTGGGCTGGAGATGGCCTCCCTAGCTGCCAGGTACCTAGGCCAGACAAACTAATGGCTTGTGTGAGAGATAAGGAGTTGGGGGGTGGAGGAGGAGGTAAACTCAGTATTCGTTGGTTTGCATATGAAAGGCAGGCTCTTTGGCAAGTTGTTCTTGCAATTTACCTAAAATCATCAGGAATTGTAATTTTGGGGGAATTAGCTATTTCTAGCTAATTTTTTTTTGTCTCATAGAAATTTTATTTGTATATTTACCAAGGTACTCTTTTTGACACAGTGAAAGGTTTTTAGATTCAATTATGTTTTACAGTTAGTATAACAGAGAATTATCAGATGAAGTTACATATAATTATATATATATAACTTATATATATATATATATATATATATATATATATATATTATGATTTTATTGGGGTCTGTAAGGTTTCCAAATATCAAGGCATCAAGAATTACAGAAAATAAATATATTTACTACAATTGGCCCTGCAATGAAATGAATGAATGCCAAACAGACAAATACAGAATCTAGGAAAACACAGAACAAGGCCACCTGTAGTCTGAGAGAGAGAGAGAGAGAGAGAGAGAGAGAGAGAGAGAGAGAGAGAGAGAGAGAGAGAGAGAGAGAAAGAGAGAGAGAGCGAGAGCGCTATAAATAACTGTGAGGCCTGTTGGTGCTCAGGATCTGAAGGGATAGCATATATGTAATGCCTCTCTTGTTTCTTTCTTCAAGGCTCAGCATTGGTGCCATTTATTTCCAGAAACCTCCCTTACCTGTGAGTCAAGACTAGATGTCCTTCTCAGAGCTTTTATCGCAAACTATAAGTGCTTATTAATAGTTATTGAGGTATAACTGACATACATATTTAAATTGTGCCATCTGATAAGCTTTGACATATGAATACACCCGTAAAACCATCGCCACAATCATGATAAGGATCATATCCATCCTTAAAGAATTTCATGTCCATCCACCTTTGGCTTTCCCCAAGCTACCACTCATCTGTCACTCTAGACTTTTTGAATTTTTGAGAGTTTTATATAACTAAAATCATTCACTATATGCTCTTTCTCTCTCTCTCTCTCTCTCTCTCTTTCCTTTTTTGGTACTAGGGATTGAAACTGGGGACTTACACATGCCAAGCAAGTGCTCTACCACTGAGCTAGATCCCAGCCCTTATGTGTTCTTTTGTTTGGCTTCTTTCACATCTTCCAATTATTTTGAGATTCATCTATGTTGCTGTGTATATCAATAGTTCATATCTGTTTATTGCTGAGTAATTCATTATATGGATATGCCATAGTTTGTTTATTCATTCCCCTGTGCATAGACATTTGTATTTCTTCCTTTTTTTTTTTTTTTGGCTATTACAAATCAAGGACTGTGGCCATTTGTATTCAGGTTAGGAAAATGAAATGATAAGCTACAGAGGAGGAAAAATAATTGCAAAGCATATATCCAAAAAATAGATTGTATCCAGAATATACAAAGGACCCTCAAAACATAATAATAGGAAAACAAACTACTCAATAAAGAAAAGGGGAAAAGATTGAACAGACATTTCATGAAAATTGCTCAATATTCTTGGTCAGTAGGTAAAATTAAAATCAAAATGAGATATCACTACATATGCATTATAGAGCAATTTGGATGTTAATTAAAATCTTAAACATACACATAGTATATGATTCAGCTATTCTTCTAGTATTTACTGAAGCTGAGTTTTGATTTCTGATTATTTGGCTTTATCTTTTATTAGAGTGTAAGTAGAAGCACCTTGAATTTAGAAACACTGGTTTTAAAATCTTATTTTACCTTTAAAAATGTGTGTATTCCTGGTAGTAAAGCAAAAGCATCAGGAGACCATTAGCCTAGAATTGTTTCTGTGCGAGAACTCTGTAAAAGCAAACCAAAATTCAGAGGCATCCGTTGGAACTGACAAATTTTGAATGGAGCTTCAGCCAGTCACAGCCCTCCAACCAGCCAACTGGTTCTACAGCCAGGAACCTCCCATCCAATCACACTGAGATGAGGCAAATGCTTAGCTGTAGCCAGTCAAGTAATTTCTTGACTTTTACCTTCAGTCTACAAAAGCTACTGCTCATGCTGCTGGAGTAGAGCTCTCTGAGCCTCTTCTGGTTTAGAGTGTTGCCCAATTCATGAATCATTCTTTCGTACAAACTCTGTTAAATTTATTTTGTCTAAAGTTTTTGTTTTAACACTGGCATCAGGTCTCAGGTCTGGAACCTGATGGTTGCTTAGCAAATGTTACCTCATGAATGAAGAGGAAACAATAGAAAATATTGCTGAAATTGGGTGTTCTTGAGAGGAGGATTATCATTCTATGAAACAAAGGAGAGAATATAGAACTGGCACCCTTCCTCCTCTGGCATGATTTTCTTTACATGTCTAGCAAGAGGTTTTCTAGGGTTCCATTCAGAGTGGCTACTGTCCACTGCCTATTTATATGCTTTCTGAATCACAGTGAACACCCGTAGGTCCATTAACTCCCTGGTAGCACTTCTTTCTCCTTTCTTTACCTAGTTTCATATTTATTTATGTATATGAGACACCACAGCCTCTCAATGATCAATTTGTTCATATATTTGCTTAACTAAATATGGTGATTGGATGAATTAAGCACAGCTTGACACCCTAGACATAATCCTTTACTCTTAGGACATTTGGGAGCTATGTAAGAAGTAGAAAATTATGCTACTAAACTTATTTATTAAAGTATAGGTACTATCTGTAGAACTGAACTCTGAAAGTTTTAAAACAAAAAAGCTATTTTTCCCAATATATACATTATAAAGTATGCAGAAAATATGGGCCATGCACTGCTAGTAGGAAAGTAAATGTGGTTAACACTTTTTTGGAAGAGAATCTGTCAATTTTTAATTTGCTTCCATTTTTAATCTAGTATCTGTGTTTCCACAAAATCATCCTATAGAAAAGAGTAAAAAGCCTACCAGGCTTTCTCCTATGCACTTTTTAGTTGCA
>PVLC010033529.1:0-17461 GCA_004027655.1 Graphiurus murinus | reverse complement strand
AAAAAAAAAAAAAGAAAAGCTGAAGTCATAAAAATTGTGTGGATTTTTTTTTGTGTGTGGTACTAGGGATTAAACCCAGGGGCATTCTACCTCCAAGCTACACTCCTAGTCCTATTTTTTTATTCTTTATTTTGAAACAGGGTCTCACTAAGTTACGGAGTGCCTCACTAGGTAGCTGAGGCTGACTGTGAACCTGTGGTCCTCCTTTCTCAGCCTCCCAAGTACTGGTATTACAAGCATGCACCACCACATCCAGCTTGTGTGGATTTTTTTAAACTGTAAAAGTAGTTAGAAATAAAACTGGGGAAGTCCTGGACAAGATGGGAAGGTTGGTCATTTGATTATCATGATCCCTCCCTGCAGTCCCCAGGAAATGCCATTCTACCTTTCATTTCTAAAGGTTTGACTGACAAAGTATGTTCTGTGACCATAATGGAATTAAACTAAACATTAGCAACATTAGCAAAATAACAAGAAATTCTCTTAATGCATGGAAATTCAGTAACACACATCTAAGTAATCCATGGGTCAGAAAGTAAGCCCCAGAGAAAATTAGAAGATTTTGAACTGAACAAAAATGAGAGTACAACATACTGAAATTTGTGGGAAATTTATAGTATTAAATGTTTATGTTAGAAAAGAAGGATCTCTAAGTCAACCATCCAAGTTTCTACTTTAAGACACTAGAAAAAGCAAAAGCAAAAAAAATCCGAAGTAAGAAGAATAAATGATGTAATAAAGACATATCAGAAATCAAGTAAGTTAAAAACAAACAAATAAACAAAATAGATGAAAATCAATTTGGAAGGGTCAAAAATATTGATATACCTCTAGGAAGACTGACCAAGGAAAAAAGAGAAGAAACGAATTACTAATAACAGGTTTACAAAAGGGCATATCACTACAAATCATGCAAAGATTAAAAGTGTAGTAAGAGCCGGGTGTGGTGGCGCACGCTTGTAATCCCAGCATTCGGGAGGCTGAGACCGGAGGATCCGGGTTCGAGGCCAGCCTCAGCTACCTAGTGAGGCACGCCACAACTTAGACCCGGTTTCAAAATAAAGAATAAAAAATAGGGCTGGGGGTATAGCTCGGAGGTAGAACACCCCTGAGTTCAATCCCTAGCACCACACACACAAAAAAAAGTGTAGTAAGGACTGTGAACAACTCTATACACATAAACTCAACAACTTAGATGAAACCCAGAAACGGCCCAAACGGCTGAAGATGAAATCTATAATCTTAATAGTCTCATGGCTATTGAAGAAATTGACCTTGTATTTTAAAGTCTTGTGAAAAGGAAAGTATGTTCAGTGGCTGCTGAGGGCGGAAAGCAGGCCAGTCCACCTGACCTTCCACTCTCCACTGGTGGGAGCCAGTCTGTAAGATTCTCCCATCACCCCTGGGGGAGACACCATTCTAGGAGGGCTTCTTATACCCTGGGTCAGTTGAAATCCTACCTGTCCTTCAAGACCCAAATCAACACCTTTCATAGTCTCCCCAGATTTCTTCAGGCCAGAAAGCAATGTATTTACTTGGGTCATATTTTCTAGTTTCTAACAGAATCATCTCCATAAACCCTACTGAGGCTTTTATCAAAAATCACTGGCAAGCCAGGCATGGTAGTACACACCTATAATCCTAGTACTTGGGAGGCTGAAACAGGAGGATTGCAGGTTTGATGTTAGCCTCTACAATTTAGTGAGGACCTCAGCAACTTAGTGAGACCCTGTTACAAAACAAAACAAAAAAATAAATAAGAAGGACTGGGGATATAGCTTGGAGGTAGAATGTCCTGGGTTTAATCCCTAGTAACCACCTCTCCCCCGCAAAACAAAACAAAACAAAACAAACAAACAAACAAAATACTGGCAAAGTAGCCACAATGAAAATCTCCTGTAAAAATATTATTGTAGTGACTGTGAGATAAAGTTCCATATGAGGTACTACTTTTATAGTTCATGACTAGGAATAAATAAAGATATCATATAGTAGGAAAGTCTGTATCTTCTCAGGAACTGGTTTGCCCCACCATTCTCAGTGAAACCAAAGAGTTGATGTGTTTTGCTCTCTGTTCTGGCAGCCAGAAAGCACAGTGCCATATGCCAAGCTACTCTGTGTGCTGTTGATACTCTTCTTTTTAATGATTAATCAGGTAAATTCTTCTTGTTTTATTATTTTGTTGCTCGTATTTTCATCATAAAGCCACCTCAAGTCTTTTACATGCTTTGCTTATGGCAGGCACTTAAGTATCTGAATGAATGAATGCCTTTAAAATACACTTGCCATTCATAAGCAAAACACTATACAGGCATTACTTCTGTCATGGCCACTTTCAACTGGTGAAAAGAAAAATGTACCAAGTACTTGTGGAGGCAGATGTTTACCTGTCCTCTAAGAATCTGTTCTAAGATCTAGAGGCATACATCTCATTGATATCTCTGGTGTCCCCTTTCAATTCTGTCTCTACTCAGTCTTCAGTTTTAGGTTTATGGCTGCCGCCTATCTCAGAGGCCTACAAGAGCCTGGATCTTGTGAAATAAACAGAAGTCTTTCCTTTCTCACTGAAGAGAAAAAGTCTGCAAAGGCCAATCCTTCTGAAGACTCTTCATATCTGAAAACTACAATCTGGTGTCATGGGAAGTAGCCAGCCTGGTTTGTGGGGATGTCCAATCCAAGTTTCAGTAATGCTAAAAAGATACGCTGGATGCCTCACATTTACTGCTTGGTTTGAGATACTTCCTTTGTCACCTTCCTTCACATCATTACTATCATCATCACCCTAGGTTCTTGAATCATACATATACATCAAATTCCTGTATTTCTTATATGAATCATAAACATCTACATGTGTGTCCTAATCATTTGATCAGTGTTAATTCAGACAATCGCTCAGGGTTCATGTCTCCTCAGTTTAGAGATAAGGATGGTTCCCTCAAAACTGTGGGTGAACTCCAGGATGAACTCCCAATGTCTTCTCCTGGTGTTGTGCACCTTTCCAGTCTGGATCGACCTACCTCTCTACCTTAGTCCTGCAGCTCCCCAAACAGATATCTGCTTAATACAGGTAGAGGCTGAGCAGGATCCCCCTTGGCTCCACCACTACACCTTTGTTCATTTTCCCTTCCTGGAATATTCTTCTCCTTCAACTTTATCACTCAGAGCAAACTCTCTGGCTTCCTCAACCTTCCCACCCACAGCGATCTCTCTTCTCGGGAGCATTTCCTGCTCCACTTGTTTGTGACTTAATCATAGGTGCCTTTGATTGTCGTTTATCTGTTTTGAGTTTATCAAGGCTGGGGATCCTATCGTTTTTTCCCACTGTTTCCTGTGTTCTTTGCCTGGCAGTGCTATTGACAGAGAAGGTGGTAAATACTGTTTGAGTGTATGATAAGGCCAGAATTTGAAACACACAATTTCTAGTTCTCAGTTAAAGCCACTAGGCCAGAATGTCAGGTTCGTGTGGTGGGGTGTGTGTGTGGGGGTGCGCTGGGCATCTGATGGCCAACGTGTCCCAGGCTCTAACTGCCTAGCATGTCCGCAATGCCGCCCTGTGAGGGTCTGACACCACAGCAGGGAGTCAGGCGAAATGCAGCCTGGACTTCATGATACGTTCCTGTGACTTCTCTGGGTTCATGGTGGTTTACAGACTTTACCTTATCTGCATCCCTTTCCTGCAGGAGCACATGTCCTTGCGCAGGAGGAGGCTGTTCAGGGTGACGGCCCCGATCAAGAAGAACAGCTGCTTCACGGCTTGCCTCACGAGCTCGGGGTCCAGGCCGTTCTGGCACATGGTGCTGTAGAAGTAGCTCAGCTGCTGCAGGACGGAGGTCATTGTGTAGGCGTCCGTGTCATCTATGCTGGATGACCGCTTGCGGAAGCCAGTGGGCTTCAGGCCGGAAATTCCCTGCAGACTCTCGTACTCCAGCATGCCTGGCACTGCAGGGAGGAGAGGAAATGCTGCCTGCACACTCAGAGAGCCCTGTAAAGAGCATTTCCCACCGCCCACCCGTGTCTGTTTCAGGGGATGGGATATGAATTAGGGGATGCAGCTGTGATAGAGAAAGCGAAAGAATCAAGAATTTGGGAGCACCAGGCTGTGTGTGTGTGTGTGTGTGTGTGTGTGTGTGTGTGTGTGTGTGTGTGTGTGTGTGTGTGACTGTTTACAGCAAGGCAGTAGCTCCTCTTAAAGGATTAGAGCAATAACTCATGATCTGAAACCTTTTAAAGTCTAGGATGTTTCAGGAAAGTATATAAGAATTTGAATGGGGCTTTAGGATTTCAGAAATACTTGGTTAAACTCCAGAAAGAACCACCTAAGAAGTAGAAATACTAAGCTGGGCGTGGTGGTGTATGCTTGTAATCCCAGCATTTGGGAGGCTGAGACTGGAGGATCTGGGTTTGCGGCCAGTCTCAGCTACCTAGTGAGGCACTCCGCAACTTAGTAAGACCCGGTTTCAAAATAAAGAATAAAAAATAGGGCTGGGGGTATAGCTCAGAGGTAGAATGCCCCTGAGTTCAATCCCCAGTACCGCAAAAAAAAAAAAGAAGAAGAAGTGGAAATACTATATAAACAGTAGACATTCTCCCATGTTTTTCCTTCAAGATGAATCATCCTTACAGAAAGAACACTATTATTTATAGAGTCATTTCAAACAAATAAAGATTATTTATGTTTTCTTGACTCTTTAAACTATGTTTAAATCATAATCAAACATTCTAACTACCAAGTTCATGTTTTCAAAAGACTGAATGTTACTATACCATTTTTTAGTCAGCAATTCTCTTCTTACCTATTATTGGTTGGATGTTATTTTCCATTACGGTAATGAACTGATGATATATCCGTATAGCCACATCGCTAAGAATCTGTCTGTATTCTGAAAGGTCAAAGTTGTTCAGGCAATTCTTATTCTGATGTGGACTGTTATACTTCATGAATTCCTAAAAGCAATTTTGAGCATATAGATATTGGAAGGGCATATAGATGTAGGAAGTTAAAATATTATGTATGCTAATAATACTATAATCAACATTTACTAGAACTCTTACATTTTAAAACTTAGTATCACCACTCCTGGGTATCTTTCCAAAGGGACTGAAATCAGACTATTATAGTAATACATGCATATCCATGTTTATAGCAACATAATTCTAATAACCAAATTCAGGAAAATGGATGGACCTGGAGAACGTTATGTTAAGGGAGATTAGCCAGTCAGTGAAAATGAAGGGTCATATGTTTCTCCACTGGAGAAACTCCAGTGGAGCCAGGGAGGTGGTCGAGGGTAAACGGGGGGAGGGAGAATGAATGCAGGAAACACTTCCATCGACATTGTGTACATGTGGGAGAACGCCAGTGCCAACCTCAGTATCCTGTATGGGGAAAGGGAGGGAGTAGGAGGGGGCCAGGGGAAAGCTCACCGAGTGCTGTGTGCATGTATGTCAGTATCACTAGGAACTGCATTATGATGTGAGACTATAATGCACCAATAAATGTATAAAAAGAAATGATTAAAGTATGAATAAATAAAAATTAATGTCTGGTTTGTTTAAAATAAGTTCTTGAGCCGGGCGTGGTGGTGCACGCTTGTAATCCCAGCATTCGGGAGGCTGAGACCGGAAGATCCGGGTTTGTGGCCAACCTCAGCTATCTAGTGAGGCACTCCACAACTTAGTGAGACCCGGTTTCAAAATAAAGTAAAAAAATAGGGCTGGGGGTATAGCTCGGAGGTAGAATGCCCCTGAGTTCAATCCCCAGGACTGCAAAAAATAAAAAAAATTAAAAAAATAAAATAAGTTCTTGAAGTTCGGGGTAATATTTGTTTTCTACAGGAAAGATAACACTGATTTCTTATATGGTCTCGGTCGGTCATACTGCCACTGCTCTACCCACTTCCCTACAAATATCTACCCCCTGTAGCCTAGGAGTAAGTGGAAAGCAATCCCTACAGAAGCTCATAAAAACCCCCGCAAAGCACCCAGGAAAGCAAACTGCTGAAGATATCAGTAGATACAATAACCTTGTAATTGCAAGGTATAAACCAACCTGAAATATGTTAAAATGTGTATGATGGTGTCCCCCCCAAATTCATATGTTGAAACCCAAATCCATCCTAATATAGTGTAGCTATACTTGGAAGGAACCTCTAAGGAAGTAATTAAGTTAACTGATATCACTAGGATGAGGCCCTGATCTGATAGGACTAGCGTCCTTATAAAAAGAGACACTAGAGAGCTCACACATACTCTCTCTCTCTGCCCCCCTCCGCTCCGTGTGCAGCCAGAAAAGGCCATGAGGAGAAGGTGGACATCTGAAACCCACGAAGAGGGCCCTTGCCAGGAACCAATCATGCTGGTACCCAGATCTCAGACTTCCAGTCTCCAGAAGTGTGAGATAATACATTTCTGTTGTTTAAGTCATCCAATCTGAGGGATTTTGGTATAGCAACTCTTAGCAGATTAATACAGTATATTTAACATGTTCAAAGAGATTTAAAAAACATTAAGAATCAGATGTTATAAGAGGTAAAGGTGAAAAAGAATAAGAATTTTTTTTTTTTTTTTTTGCAGTACTGGGGATTGAACTCAAGGGCATTCTACCTCTGAGCTACACCCCCCCAGTCCTATTTTTTATTCTTTATTTTGAAACAGGGTCTCGCTAAGTTGCGGAGTGCCTCACTAAGTAGCTGAGGCTGGCTGAGAACCTGGATCCTCCTGTCTCAGCCTCCCGAATGCTGGGATTACAAGTGTGAGCCACCATGCCCGGCAAGAATTTTTAAAAACAAAAATACAGTAATTGAAAAATTACTCTTCATGAAAAAGAACATTTTAAATATGGTTGACAGGCACAAAGAAAAGATCATAAAATAAATAATATACCCTTCCATTACTGTCTTAATTCTCTTAACTGGTTGATTGTGGGACCTCCCATTCCTCCTCTCTTGCACTTTGGTATTCTTTAGTCAGAAATTGAATTTTCTTCACTTATTTCTCCCTTTATTTTACAGTATCAGTGGAATTACTTTTTATTTTATTTTACTTTCTTTCCATTGGAACAACTAGCAAGCCACATAGAATAAGATATGGGATCATTACTACCATACCTCATTTTGAGATTAATAAATAATCACACCAATTTTAGATAGATAAAAACATAATTGTGAACTCTAAATCTGATGAACTACAAATTTTTAGAAGGGAATATATTTATGATCTGAGGGTAGATAAGAATTTCTTTAAAAAGACAAATCATAAAAGAACAGGATTGATGGATTTAAGTATATCAAAATTTAAAAAACCCTGTATGGCCAAAAACTCCATTAAAAAGATTATTAACCACTGTCGATCCATAATATACAAAGACCTCCTACAAATCAATAAGAAAAAAAAATCAACCCTAAGAAAAATGCAGAAAGGATGTCAGGAGGCAAATGAAAAGGAAACCCAAATGTTCAATCAGCATTTAGAATGATACTTGACCTCACTAGTAATCAAGTAAATGCAATGTAAGTAAAAAAGGTATCATTTTATACTTATGACACTGGTAAATAATAAAAATATGTGTTGATACCAAGGGTTGGTTAAGGTTTGAAACACCGGAAACTTCACACACTGCTGGTGGGACTATAAAACAGTACCACCATTTTAGAGAGACACAAAAACTGTTATTGCAGTTCACTGAAATATTTTTCCATGAGTTCTTAAAGAAGAAGAACTCCTTCATGATGTCAGCTCCTAGAAGCAGAGTTGACTGGCCAAGGAAATCTATTTACAGATTATGGAAGAACAATCAGAATCTTCCAGAGAAGATAGCTTACAAGAAATGAGCATGTTGAACTAGAGGCTTTGTTTTAAGAGTCATAGTACTAAAACTTCAGAGTATCCCAACTATCAGAGTATCCCAACTAGAAGGAAACTTCCAATCATCTCATCTCTCTATTGATTTGAAAGTTGAGGAAACTGAGGCCAAGTACTATGCTGAAGGTCTAAGCTTCTTCTAGAAGTCTCTTGCCTGCAGTGTACACCCAGGAGTCCAGTAGGTGTGACTAGTCTCCTGGAAGAAGACAAAGCCAGAGATGCAGTTGGAATAGAGGCTGTTCCTGGAGTGGCGTGTCCCAGTTCCTAACCGCTCTATGAGCTCTGGATCATGAGGAAGTCATAGCTGGCAACCAGGAAAACACAAAGCAGGAAAGTGTTCCTACCTCCTCTCCACTGTACTGCTTCAGGCAGTTGAGGAAATGACAAGTGTTGGAGAGCCAAAAGGAGAGCATCTCAAAGTCTTCTAAATGGTCCTTGAAAAAATAAGAAAAGATAACATTGAACTTGGTGATTATTGGTGCATTGGAGCCAAGAACACATATATCTTTCCTCTTTGGTTAGTTGGGGGCTTTTTTGGGCATTGGAGATAGAACTCAGGGGTGTTCTACCACTGAGCTACATCCACAGCTCTCTTTTTATTTTTTATTTTGAGACAGGGTCTCACTCAGGCTGGCTTCAAACTTGTGAAATTTGGGGATTTGGAAGACAAGGCAGGAGGGTTTCAAGGAGATGGTGCTCATGGTTTAGTCAATTTCAGGAGAGTAAAAACAGAAATACCATTGGATTCAGCAAGAGAAGTTACTGGTGAACTTTCAGTAGACCAATGGGGTAGAAGCCAGATTGTGAGGAGTGAGGAAGAGAATAGACAGAGGCCCCTAGTTTAAGCACTTTGGCCGGTGGGCGGTGTGTGGAAGGAAAGGAACAGTGTCTGCAGAGGGTGTGGGGGCCAAATGAGCATTGCTTAATATGCTGTGTGTTGGCGGTGGGCAGGGGCAGGACCTGGGTACAGACAAAGGCAGAGGGAGGGAGCCATGGAGAAGTTGAAACTAAAGATGCTGGCAAGAAAGGGGTTTTATACTCCTCCTGCCATGTGTCTTTTGGCATATAAAAATTTAGGTAAACATTGCAGAGCATCAAGATGAGGCAAATACTGTGTGCCCATGGTTGCAACACAGTGCAAGTTTGTTTTGTCTTAAGGAAACTCAACCTATGAAAATATGGACAGGGAAAGTGTCATTTTATGGAAGCTCCTTCCAAAAATACTCCACCAATTCCTGGAAAGACAGTGACTATAAAGCACCTAGCACAAAACACACACTCATTTTCTCTGACTCCAGAAGAATGAATTTTTGGTACAAATATTTTTGGGGGCAGGGGAAAATTACCATATTGTGAACTCTCCTCTCTTACATCTAGTGCTTTTATCCTTTCTTCTTGCTACAGTATTTAAAATAAGATTTGAAGCCAGGTGTGGTGGTGCATATCTATAATTCCAGTACTCGAGAGGCTAGGAAAGGAGGATCCCAGGTATTGAGGCCAGCGCTCACGGACTCAGCAAGACTGTTTCAAAATAAAAATGAAAATAGGGCTGGAGGTATAGCTCAGAGGCAGAATGCCCCTGGGTTCAGTCCCCAGTACAAATTAAAATAAAATAACATAGGATTTGACTCTTCTATAATATGCATTTGTCTAAAAGTAAGGCAGGTCCTTCTCCAAAAACATTTACTATATCTTAGTATCAACAGGTTTTTTTTTTAAGAGGGACATAAAAATATTGGATCTATATTTATTACTTCCTTCTCATGTAGATTAATATGTTATAATACTTAGATATTGACTTTTTAAAAAAACATAGCTATAAACTAGATGATTATTTCCTAGAAAAAGAGAAAATAGTTTTGGAACTAACTCTATTTACTGTAGCTAATAGAATTTTCATACTTAGAACAACAAGAATCCAGCTTTGACTACCTCAGTCACCCTATCCATGCTCTGGGGGGTTGGCTATCATAAGATCTCAGGTTGAACCAAACATCACCAGAGAACTCTTTAGACAGATCCTTTAAAAAGATCTTCGATGCTTAGTTACAATTATTTTCTCATTTATTCCTTGAGAGGAAAAAAAATCTGGCGAGGTGGGGTGGGGGACCCAGTGAGCTCAGAATGGTTTTAGGATCACATTGCAGTTGGAAAGAAAGTTAGCAATGAATTTTATCTTACTGTTACATTAGCCTTCACATAACTCTGCTCTTTGTTATTGTCTTTCTTTATCATGGCCCACACATTACACCATGAAGAGACTGCTCAAGAGTGCAGTTGGTAACTTCTGATACATGTGCTACCACACATGGCCTCTGTCCCATAGTGGGCTCCTTCCCACTCGACAGTAAGCTGCTGGTTGTCCAGTTGGCCAGTCATTCCAATGAGAACGGTCTCCTAAGAAATGGCATTTGGCACATTGGAAGGAGCCTGAGCTCCTGCACGACTGTGTGGAGGAGAGCCACCTCCAACCTGGGTGTCTCATTAGGGAATAGCTGGAAAAGCCTCCATCTTCAACACGGTGCATGTTTTGGGGTGAGCAGTCTCATAGCTATAGTAGCTCAGCCTTAGGAAGTCGCTAATCTAACCACACACTGCTCATTTTCATCTCAGGACTGGGAATAGCAAGGGCATAGGAGGGAGAATTATATGATCACCAAAGAAGGGGTGAGTTATTTTTCACTCCTCCCTATTCCTAATCACATTTCTACATTGATAGGTCACACATCCCAGTAATCTCATACCATAAGGAAATGAAAGTGGTAGGGGTAGAGGTTACCAGGTTGTGTCTCACTGGTAAGGCTTTGACAAGTTGTTTTTTTTTTTTTTTTTGCAACGCCAGGGATTGAACCCAGGACCTCACACATGCTAGACCAGTGCTCTACCACTGGGCTATATCCCCCATCCTTTCTTCCTTTCTAGTTTATTTCCAAAGTCTGTCTCACCCTCTCCCTCTCTCCTCCACACCTCCTTCCCTCCCTCCCTCCCTCCCTCTTTCTGGTACCAGGGCATTCTACCTCTTAGCTACAACCCCAGCCCTATTTTATTTTATTATGTTGAAATAGGGTCTCACTAAATTGCTGAGGGCTTGCTAACTTGCTGAGTGGCCTTGCAATCCATCCCAGCCTCCCAAGTACTGGGATCACAGGCATGTGCCACTATGCCCTGCCTGAGATAAGGTGTCTTTAAGTTACCAAGACTGGCTTCGAATTTGTAGTCCTCCTGCCTTGGCCTCCTGAGTAGCTGGAATTACAGGCATGTGCCACCATGCTTGGCACTTTGGAGGTCTATCCACAGATCTTCATCCACTTATCTTTCCAGAAAAGCTTGTCGTCTTTAACTAGTTGGGCCTCACACTGGCTTGAGGAATCATGTGACTCACTAAAAGCTGAAGGCTTCAGGTGGGCAAGGAATGGGCATCTGGTCATTCCCATAGGTGTTCTTAAATTAGAGGTCATAGCAAGGACCAATGTCAAAGGCAGTTCCCTACCTTCACCACCTGCTTGATACCGTTAATGGTGTTGTTCATGAGGGACTTCAGCATGCTGGCGTCGTTTAGCGAGTCTGCATAGCGCACGCACATGAACAGGATGTGAGCTGGCAGCCCAGGGATCATGTTCACCACCACACCGCGGGGCTTCAGGTCTGCAGCAGAGAGAGCACGACGATCACCGCTGGCGGCCAGCTCTCCTCCTAGGGACCCTTTGTCACACTTCTGCATTTGACACAGTGCCTGAATACAGCAGGACTTCTTTTCTCCTTGAGGAATTCAATCTGGGCAAGAGCACACAGGTGCCACCTGCTTTTCTCACTTCTCATTTGCAAAATACTTTCTCTATTTTAAAAGTCCAGCTAAGAGACAGAAGCAATTTTTCTCTGATGTGAAGACCTTGGAGTTTGGAACCCCAATATAAGAAAGGAGCCCGAGTTCCATACACCTCACCCCAATCTCTTTGATGAGGATGGAATCTGATTTTAACAATCACATGGAACGCCTTGAGTAGTGACCCCAGGGACATGACAGTGCTGCAGAGGAGCCTGGCCTGGCCTGGGGCAGAAGAGAATGGCAGAGAAACAGAGTGGGGCTGAAGGGAAGAGAGAAACTTTAGAGGAAACGTCTATAGAAGCAAATACGGATCTCCCCAAGGCTACATGAAGACAGGGGAACAAGGACAAGCCCTACTGCTGTGTACCCATGAGCGTAGGGTGGGGACAGTCATGTGCTCTGTGGGGATCATTTGGAGGAAGAGGAAATAAGGCTATGAATCAACTCCCTGTTTAAAGATCTTGGGATCACCTAACAGGGAGGCAGCTTTTCTCCTCTCTCCTGGAAGACCATGCAGAAAGTCACCATGAAGACTGTAGTAAGGTTGGTTCCAAGACCTCTAACTCTTGAGTGTGCACCTTGGGACATTCTGCACCTGGAGCATGGTTTGGGAAGCTCCTATCACAATGCCTGCATGTGGATTCCTCAGCAGAATCAATGCAGTACTGAGCCACGGAACTTCCATTATGGCTCCAAGGCTGAGACCCAAAGATGAAGAGATGTGTCTTCAATTCTGGCCCTACAATTAGACTTGGGGAAAGATTAGGGAAGTGGTTCTCTGCTGGGGACCATTTTGGCCTCCCGGGGGACATTTGGTAATATTTGGAGACATTTTTTATTGTCACAACTAGGGGTTGCTACTAGATTGTAATGAGCAGATGTCAAGGATGCTGCTCAGTGTCCTAAAATGCACAATCTCCCCTCTTATGACAAAGAAGTATTTGGTCAGTAATGGGGAGGTTGAGGAACTCCAGGCTAGGAGAAGAAACAAAGAATGAAGAGAAAGGAGGAGGAGGGACTGCCCTGCCTAGGAATTTGGTATCAACTAATGTTCAAGTTCCCAAGAGAAAGTAAAAATCCAGAGCTCCAGGTGTTACTACCAAGAATGAGGTTTTGAATTAGCTTGGCCTCGTCTTCTCTCTTGTACTCCAGCATTCCAAGGTACTCCTTGGGTCCTGAGGACAGGTGCACATCATTGGCTGTGGACAGAGGTGAATGATCAGCTAAATACATAAAAGTGATGTTCACAGGTTTCATAACAAGACTACTTGGTCTCCTTCTACCCTGTTCTTGCTGATTTGCACATAAACTTCTGTAGCTTTCAGATATATTAAAATTTCATTATATCCTGAAGACTTTCTCCCAGTGAATGTTCGAGTGAGTGCAGCTGCTGTGAAAGGCTGAGCTTCTTGAAGGAAAGTTTTTGATAGGTCTCCAGCACAGTGGGGATGGGAACAAAACCCAAGGTACTGCCTGCCATCAATGACTGATGCAGGAAATTCTGGGTATGCAAGGTACTACACTGCACAGTTTGGACCACGGGTGCTGTATTAATTTTTTTATGACTGTTATGACAAATCATCATAAATTTAGTAGCTTAAAACAACACAATTTGGGGGATGGGAATTAAACCCAGGGTCTTATGCATGCTAAGCACATACTCTATCACTGAGCTATGCCCAAATGACACAGTTTTAATTGTACAATTCTGGAGAAGACAGAATCGGGTTAGGGGGCAGAGAACCAACTGGAACCACCCAGCTAAACTGTTCCTGGATTCCTGACCCAGAAACCATGTGTTGTTAACTGTTACTTGTTTTAGGTTTCTAAGTTTTGGGGTGAGTTGTTATCTGATAATAGATAACTGATACAGGCAGAGAAGCTGAGGAGTTCTGATTTAGAAAGGCTGAGTTGGGGGCAATAACAGAAAAAGCAAATGAAGTAGTGTCAAAGGGAAAAAGGATCTGAGACTCAGGAAAAGAAGTGAGGAGGGACGTGGATTTTGTAGTCCTTATATTATAGTTTTCATAGTCCTTATGTGTGGAGAGTGGTTCATTCATTCATTCCAACAGTGAGGACATAGTGAGGGGTCTTCCCCTCACTATGGCATGTGTCACTTATCACTGAAGGGTAAAGAGCCTTGGTTTGGTTTGGAGTATCTCAGGTTCAAGGTGAGAGTGAAATACAGAACAAAGAAGCTCTTCAAAGAAATGACTACAGAAAAAGGAACAGGAGTTGCAGGCACAGCCTGAGCAAGGAAGGATGGGAAGAAGAGAAAACGGTAAAGAAGAACAAGAGTGAAGAATGTAGGAAGAGAGCAGAAGACAGGCAAAGTTCAGGAACTCAAAGCAGAAGGTAAGAAAGGCTTTGAGTCTTCTCAGGGGCTCATGAGGATGCTTTGAGTGGAAAGTTCAGCCAGAGTTCAACCTTCTTGGCTCTACTTCTCTTCTAATAGAAATTAGGATACTTACTGACCCTATGCATGTGACAAGGAGAGAAGATGACTGTCAAAATAGTTAATTAAAAGTTCAATTTCATTTTTAAAAGGGGGGAACTAACAGAGGAAGGGGTTAACAGTATTTGTTATATGGTGTCCTCTGTGACGACATGAGCATATCTGATATTACTTGATGGGCAGTGAGTGAGCTGTCTTCTCTCTAGCCCATCACGAGGTCCTACACCCAACTGGCTGAGAATCATTCTTCTGGGTTTTGTAGGTTTTGAACCACACAGGACATACCCACTTCAGTGCATGTTGACTTTAGCTCAAAGCTCAAAAGAACAGGAAGTGAATATCATTTGCCTACCTTTTTCTATTGTCTTGGTTAAAGTCTTGACTTGATCTTGGAGCTTTTTAATCACCCTGTCCTTCATGTCTAACTCTTCTTCAAGATCCTTCACAAAACAAAAGAAACAAGGATATTAGCTTAGATATATCCTCATCTGTTTTTTGGTAACAGCTTTGTTTATTTACTTATTTATTATTGTGATACTGGAGATTGAACCCGGGGGCATTCTACCCCAGCCCTATTTTATATTTTGTTTTGAAACTGTCTCACTAAATTGCTGAGGCTGGTGGAGAACCTGTGATACTCCTGTCTCAGTCTCCCAAGTACTGGGATTACATGTGTGTGCCATCATGTCTGGCTGGTAACAGCTTTATTGAACACTAACTCACATACCATACAGTCCAGTCGTTTAAAGTGTACAACTCAATGTTTTTAGTGTAACTTGAGTTGTGCCACCATCACCATTACCTAATTCCAGTCCCCCTATTCCCTTCCAGCCCCCAGTCATCATTAAATTTACTTTGTCTTTACAGACTTGCCTATTCTAGACAATTCATATAAATGAAATTATATAATATATAATATTTTATGTCTGGCTTCTTTCACATAGCATAATTCTTTCAAGGTTTGCACATACTGCAGCATGCCTCAGTATTTCATACTGTGTGTGTGTGTGTGTGTGTGTGTGTGTGTGTGTGTGTGTGCATGCGCACACTCGCATGTGCACATGGTACTGGGATTAAACCCAGAGGCATTCTATCTCCAAGCTACACTCTCAAACCTGTTTTATTTTTTTGTTTTGAAACAGGGTCTTTTTAGGTTGCTAAGTTTTGCTACTTCACTGAAGCTGTCATGGAACCTGTGATCTTCCTGTCTCAGCCTCCTACGTACTGAGATGATAAGCTATTTCATATCTTTTAATGGAAGAATAACATCCTATTGTATGGATATACTACATATATCTTGATCTATTTTCCTCTTACTCTTAAGTAAAGACCATCATATAGAATTTAAAAATATGAGTATGGAAAAATGGGCTCTCTAGATGTCTGATGCTTGAGTTGGAGAAACTGTTCAGAGATCTGAGCCCCTGTTTTGCCTCTCCTACCTGATATGGAGGTGGTCTTGCCCAGGCTAAATTTGACTTAAGAACTAATAGAGTCCTAGATATTAGAAATATTTTCTAGAAGCTGGGTGTGGTAGTGCATGCCTGTAAACCCAGTACTTGGAAGGCTGAGACAGGGATCTCAGGTTTGCGGCCAGCCTCAGCAACTTAGTGAGACCCTGTTTCATAATAAATAAAAAATAAGGCTTGGATAAAGAGGTAGAATACCCCTGGGTTTAATCTCCAGCACTGAAAAGAAAGGAAAAGAAAAGAATAAATAACAGTGTTTCTTTTGGTGCTTCCTGAATTCTGATGGTTTGACACAGAAAGGATTCAGGCTTCTCTGATCCAGCAGGATCCCCCTGCAGTCACATCTGTGTGTTGAGATGCTGTGATATTTCTACTCTGTGTGACCACCTCTCCCTGCTACTGTTCTGTGTCCCTGGGTAGACATGTTAGGGTCTTTATTGACGTTCCAAGTGGAGGCTGGGTACAGCTTCTTCCCTCCAATGTGAGCCCATCTTGTAACCATGTAAGAGAAAAACCCCTTCAGGAGGGCAAAGCCTCATCATCCCCCACGTGCTGGAGACCAGGACGTCATCATCTCCAATGGTACTGTCCAGGGCCCTGCCCTGCACCACCTCTCCTCCTGTCCTCTCTGCTGCAGCCTTTAAATCTCCATGCTCTAGAGACCACCTGTCTTTTGATAAGGAAACAGGTGGCTCTGAGGGGAGAACGTTTGGTCCACAGCTGTGAGTCCTGGTGCTCTGCACAGCACATCCCTGTCTTAGCAACATCTGCACACAGATGGCCGGGTATTGACACATTTCCAAATTCCTCACCCTGTTTTCCAAAGTGAGCCGAGATGCTTCCTGCCGGAAATGACTCCCGGCTTCGCCTTCAATTTCACACTGCTTCTTTAAGTGCTCGCTGGCCTCCTGTAGCTCTTGGATCTTACCCATCATCTTTTCTTTTGCTTTGGTATGTATTTCATTCTGGGCTTCGATGGTCCTGAGAGACAGACAGAGGAACTTTTGGCATCAGTTTAACCGTCATGCAAGAACTGATGTTCCCAGAGACAGAAAAAAGCCTCAGCCAGTTCACATGTGGACACTTACTTTCTCTGTTGTGCTCCTTCCTCTTCCTGACTGTGATGTAACTTATTGGACAGTTCTTCTAGCTTTCCTGTAGGGAGGAGAACTGTCAGTACTGTGATGGGCTAGATCACTCTGTTCTGATTTGGGTTTGGCATTATTTTCAGTTATCAGAGGCCTTATACTGTGTCCAGCCAGAGATTAGATTTAATTTGGTCTGAACAATGGTTAAAAAAAGTTAGATCATTATTTAAAAATTATGAGATCTCACAGGAAAGTCTAGATTTCTGGATTTTCTTTAAAAATAGGAATATCTAGCAATACTGGGTCCTACATTCCCACTTGACAAAAGTCAACAGAATTTGGAGCCAGCTTTCCCCTTTAGATGCCTCGACTCTTCCCTGTACCTTGCATCTGGCCTCCTTCTCATCTTTACATTACCTGCCTGGCTCCAGGAGAAACAGAACTTAAAACCCCGGAATGCCGTGACCTTTCTATATCATTTCCTGGGTACCAGAAACACTGTGTAAAAGCAGGTTTATGAGGGTTTCATCTACCTTTCATCTTCTCTGTTTGTTCACTCAGGCGGATTTCAAGATCTTGCTTCTGTTTCTCTAGTTCTGAGATTTGCTGCTTAAAGTCTGGGATCATCTTTAGAGAAGAATTATAAATATTAGAATTAAATACTTTCCTCTATGAAATTTATAATTCCCTAAGGAAATTAAACTGTCTCTGTGTTCTGCTGTGGAGCTTAGAGTTGTACAAGAGAGCCAGCAGAAGCTGAAGC
>PVLC010033528.1:0-17186 GCA_004027655.1 Graphiurus murinus | reverse complement strand
GAATTCTTGGTGCCTTCATATAAAAATATTTTAAGAATCAGCTTAGATGACTGAATAGATTTTAAAAGTTAGTAAATTCTTATAGAATATTCTGGAGGTATTATTTTTCTGTAATACAAATGGTTGTCCTTGGAATTAGTTTTAACTACTGAAAATAGTAGCCCGAAAAACTGTCCCTCAGGCTGTTTCTTCAGGAGCAAATTATCTAGAAGACAGTTAAAAGGTAGGTAGGATAAAGAAGGAATGATTAGTGGACTTCACGTGTTTTATTTTAAAAAGGAAATCACCACAGAGTTATGGATGTTTTAATTAATCATTTGGTTTAAACTCCAAAAAGTATTAATAAATTTATAACCTAGTTTGAAGTAATTTTACAATATAATATAAATGCTAAAAATCTTCAACATGATATTATGATTATAATGGTGACACCCTCTCTGTCTGCTATAGTCAATGCACAGCTTTCATTAAATACAACACAGGTCTTTGACAGAGTTAATTTTCTAAGGCTGTTCAAAAGGACAGAAGTTACTCTCAGGGAATAAAAACATGCTAGAAACCAAGGACACAGATAAGAGTCGGGGTTTTAATTAAAAGAGAAGAGATGAGTGCTGGGCAGCGAAGACTGTTCATGTTTGTTTGAATAGCTATGACCCTCTCTCTCTTTTTTTTTTTTTTTTTTTTTTTAATGTGTTACTTTGGATCAATTTAGACCTCTTAAGATACAAGTAAGATATGCGGTCAGCCCATGAACCTAAGCTCCATGCAGCATGGGGCATTGACTTTGAGATAGAACACACACTGGGGAAGTGATGGTGTCAGGCTTCAAAGAGGGAACTCTAGGGAAGGTAGGGCAATATAGGATCATTAAGAACTGTAAGTCTTCCAGATATGGTGGCACATGCCTGTAATCCCACTACTTGGGAGGCTGAGACAGGAGGGTCTCAGGTTCAAGGAAAGCTTTGGCAATATAGTAAAGCTCTTAGCAACTTAGCAAGACCCTGTTTCAAAACAAAAAATAAAAAGGGCTTAGAAAGTGGCTTGAAGGTAGAACATCCCTAAGTTGAATCCTTAGTACAATAAACAAAAAACAAAAACCAACTCTAAGCCTGAAATACATGAATTTCCTTATTTTTCAAAACTTGGTATACATATATGGTAATTTCGGATTTGGCAACCAATACTCCTGGGAAGCAAATCTAGCCATTAGAACACAAGGCTTGCATCAAGTCTTCTTGTCTTTGGCCTTACATTATCTAACTCAAAACACCATTTTCTAAAGTTAATCAGATTAGTTTTTTTCTTCCTTATGTCCTTTAGCGTAGTTAGTTTTATATTATAATACAGGTGGGTTCATGTGTCACAGTCTGCATTCCATCTTGAGTTTCTGAGAGATTCTGATTTACTTTTACAAAATTTCCTATTCAAGTTAAATCTTTATGGTAGACAGTTCTAAGGGTTTTGACAAATGTACAGTCAAATGCAGAGAGTCATGTATCCACCACCACATTTATAGAACAAGTCAAATTCTGCAAAATTGGCTTCTGTTGACCCTTGTCATTTATCTTCTTCTTCCAAAATCTAGCAATCACTTATTTGTTTCCCATGACTATAATTTTGCTTTTCCCACATAAATTAAATAATATTATGTGCAGAATATGTGGCCTTTTTTTGTTTGGATTCTTTCACTTAGAAAACACATTTGAAAATCATCCCTATTGTTACATAGATCAGTAATGCACTTCCTTTCACTTCTGAGTGGTATTATATATTATTTGTGTAACATAGATTGGTTATTCATTTACCCCTTGAGGGACATCTGGTTTGTTTCCAGTTTTTGGCAATCATGAATAAAGCTGCTAGAAACATTTAAAAAATATGTAAAAAGAAAGAAAAGAAAATCAGTGAGTGCATACAACACAGTTGGATAAGAGTGAAATCAAGATGGAGTTGGGGGTTAGGAGAAAGAATTCAGAAAGGTTCCTGTGAGAGAAGAGAGATGGCAGGTAATGCCTAATCATGGAAGGAGTTTTAAAGATTGAGTGGGGCCAAGCATGGTGGTACATGCCTGCAATCTCAGTATTTGGGAAGCTGAGACAGGAAGATCATAAGTTGGAGGCCAGCCTCAGCAATATAGCAAGACTTTGTTTCAAAATAAAAATAGGGTTGGGGGTGTAGCTCAGAGGTAGAATACCCCTGGGTTCAATCCCCAGTAAAACACACACACACACACACACACACACACACACACACACACACACAAACACACACACTGACACTGGGTGGACATTATCCAGACAGATTGGGGCAGAAGGGCAAGGAGAACCTCTGTAAAGGGATGGAAGAATGAGGATCTTTGTCCTGTTTGGACAACTTAGTGAGACCCTGTTTCAAAATAAAAAAATAAAATAGGGCCGTGAGTGTAGTTCAGAGGTAACCTGCCCCTGGATTCTATCCCCAATATCACAAAAATGAGGCAGAATGCCCCTGGGTTTAACTCCCTGTACCACACAAAAAAAATTTCTGTCAAGAGATCTTTGAAAATATAACAAGCTTTAGGGGTGACCCTACTTGTAGAGGCCCTGAGAAAAATCCACATACAAAGTCAGTGGCTGCTGTCTATTTTATCAGTTTTCAAAGTTTGGATTTTGTACATGAGTATCTTTAAGTACATAACACTCTTGAAGCAGAAGGTGCAGAAAAACTTATATGCACTTCTAATTTATGCAAATAATGGTTTAATTACCTTAGTCTGGGCTAATTTTTCAGAAAAAGAAATGAAAAGCAATAAATGAATATAGGGAACAAATTTATGAATTGAAAAATATGAAGTGTATTTATTGGAACATTTCAGATCTTAAAGCCAATGTTCTTTCCTTAAGAGTTACCATCTGGTTACTGACAAGAGGTAAATGTGACTTCTTGTGTTAGTCATCTTTGCATTGCTGTGATCAAAATACATGACAGGAACAATTTAGAGAAGGAAAGATTTATTTGGGCTCATGGTTTCAGAGGAGTTAGTACATGGTCAGCCAGCTCCAAAGCAAAAACACTACGGCAGAAGTGTTATTGGAGGAAAGCTGCTCAGCTTGGAGGGAGAAGATAGATAATAATAATAATAATAATAATAATAATAATAATAATCCGCCAGAGAGAAGATAAATCCAACAAAGTCCCACCTCCCAGTAGTCAATTTGAAGATCAATGGATTAATACACTGAGGAGGTCAGAGTCCCATGATGCAATCACTTCCCAAAAGCCCCACTTCTGAGCACATGAGACTTTGGGGGACAGATCACATTCAAATCATAACACTTCTTAATGTTTCAGTTTCTCATTAGATGAGAATTACATGCTCAGGAGCCAAATGGTAAAAGGAATTGTGTCTAGACAAATGATTTTAGAAACTTGTTCATGTACTTAAGTAGTAAGCCTCTGTTTCCAAATCACTGATTGGTTTTGACAAATATCATATATATCTTTATTAGAGGATGAAATTTGGACATCAGCTATCCATGTACTGAGTTTGTCTTCTATTCACAAGTCTACTCATATGTCTTGGAGAAAAATTAGGAGGGAAGGAGAAAGCCTATCTCTTTTGAAATTTCAAAGAAATTCCCATCTCTTTTCCTTGCCAATGCTTAAAATTGAGTGTGAATTGGTTGGCTGCTGGACTGTTTTTTGTGTCAATGTTTGGTCCCTGCCTCTAAACCCAGGGTTTTTTTGCTTTGATACAGTAGTATAGAGAGAGCTGACCAATAAACACAGTCTGATAGCGTGAAAAGCTGTGGAAATCATTCTGCCCCCTTTTTGCCTTATTGTCATGAAATATTTGTTTATTTTATAATTTCGGATGGAATAATAGATTTTAGAAGATAAAGATCTTTACTCTGAATTTAGTCAGGGCAAATGAATCATTCAGAGAAAGCTCTGCATGTCTTAACATGGATAAATCTTGACAACATAACCTTTAAATAATAAAGAAGTTGAAAGAATTTTTGTATTATGATACAATATATATAAAATCTTAAGTATTTTATATATTATATCCACATACACACAACTGAAAAATACATTGACCCTCACAAGGAGGATGACCACTAACTCCATGTGAATTGTAATTTGTGGGAAGGGAGAAAGAGAAAAGGGACAGAGGTGGGCTGTGCTGAATTATGACTGTGGCTGTATTTCTTTTTCCTCAAAAAGAAGAAAAATTATCTGAAGGAAATCTGGCAAATGTTAGTACTTTAAAAATCCAGGCTTACAATTATTTCAGTTCTTTTCTGTACTTCTGAATTACCCAATAATTAAAAATTTGCAGATTTAATATAATGTCTCCAGTTCTATCCATCTTGCTACAAATGACAGAATTTCATTATTTTATAGCGAAATAATATTCCATTGTGTCTATATGCTACATTTTCTTCATCCATTCATCTGTCAATTGACAACCAAGTCTCTGGGGCTGTTGAAATAGTTGGGATCATTTCAACAAGCATTTTCTGAGAAACTACCATGTGTTAAACATTGAGGATACAAAAAATAGGATGGCAAAATTCACATCCCAAGCAACTCACTGTCAAGAAGGAAAGAGAGGAGCCAGGCGTGGTGGCGCACGCTTGTAATCCCAGCATTCGGGAGGCTGAGACCGGAGGATCCGGGTTCGAGGCCAGCCTCAGCTACCTAGTGAGGCACTCCGCAACTTAGTGAGACCCTGTTTCAAAATAAAGAATAAAAAATAGGGCTGGGGGTATAGCTCAGAGGTAGAATGCCCCTGAGTTCAATCCCCAGTACCACAAAAAAAAAAAAAAAGGAAAGAGAGATGTAATAGACACTCTCAATACAATGTGGTAATAACAATAAAAAATGTAATGCTTTCTAAAGATATTGATTCCATGATGATTCATTCCTAGAAAATTTCAAAGAAATTTAGGTCAGTTTAATGGTAGAATGATATATTTATTGAGTTAAAAAATGCTCTACATTTATGTTTAGCATTTAAACTAATAATGAACAAAGTATTTTCAAAGACAAACCTTCAAAACCCCATCCTAAATGTTCCCATACAACATATCTGAATAAATATTTATTATATACATTAGTAGATATACTCTATATGATCTCTTCTAAATATTTCTTTGTTTTAATTTGTTTTTTTCATGGAAGAATTATCTTCCTAATTAGGTAATCAACTCTATAAAGATAACTTTCTGGTGTTCCTGTATTTATCATCCACTCTCTCAAGTTTTTAATATAGTCCTATATAAACAATAATAATGTTCAGGTTTTAAAGAATGCCTACTATGTGTTATGGGAACATAATAAGGGGCTTCTTAACCCCAAACTCAATATCTGGGGAAAAGAGTAAAAGGAAAGACACCTATTGCCAGAAATATGCAGATGCAGTGTATGAAGGATATAATCCCACATACAAAAGTGGCACAGATGATGTCCATCACTTCAGGCAAAAGAAACACCACAGTTAGTCACCAAGAAGGCTGGTCAGGCTTTTTGGAATCTCAGCAATGCACTATTGGCCCTCTTTCCTGAGAAAATATCAATGGAAAACACTAAACAAGTTTTTTTTCCACCCAACTTTCTCCAAAGAAAAAGCATCACAAAATTTGGCATTCCACACTTGGGGTAGACACGAAAGCAAGAAAAAAGATTATCTCTTCTATTAATAGCAACCCTTGATGGCTAACAGATTTTCACCAATAAATGTTAAAAATAGAACAGTAAACATATTACATCTCAGTTTTGATTAAAATGAGTATAATGTGATATTGGTGTGATAGGGATAAGAGGTCCTTGATAAATCCACAAAAAGGAAACAGGTCCAGTATATGAGTCACTATAGTAAACACACATTACACCTGTTAGTTAATAGCATGCACTCTTTCTGGAGCCCTTATTGTGTTATGTTATTTGCATATGTTGGTCTTCTTAGCAACCGGCAACTTGGGGTTATTAAAGTTTTACTTTAACTAAAAACCTGTTTGTGGAAAAGAAAAGTTTTATTTGTGTCCAGAAAACAACATGGATACACTAAAAGGAAAAGAAAATAAAGCAAATCCAGAAGGATTAAAGCAATCGTGGTGGTAGAAAATAGAGTCAACACAACAGAAGGGAAATTCTAGATGGCAACGGCCACGGCCAAAGGGCAGTCTATGTATGTGCGGGCAAAGAAGGTGGACTCACCACATGGGAATGTAAGGATCCATTTCTGTGTACTCACTGTAGCCTCATGAGCCCCTCTAATCTCTCCCTCTCTAACCAAATTGGCTCACACCTTCCCATCTTTTTTGACCGCCTCCTGGTAAGGATATCTCTCTTGTACACCAGGGTGTATGGCAAAGGCCCCCTTCCCCAGGAAGGCACTGTTTGAGTTAGAGTCCTCTTTTTCTATAGCAGAGGGGCTGGAATTAGACTCCTCCTTTAGCAGCCTGGATTATCTGATTACATCTTGAATCACAATTGTTCTTTTGCTTCCTAAAAGCCACCTTGCAGGTGTTTGCCAGATCAATCTGCAGAACAGAACTGACTTCTTCTTTCTGTTTTCATTTCTTATCACAGCCCCATCTTCCTTCCCTCTTTCCATGGTTCAATGCTGTCAGTAATAATACAACTAATGCTTATTGAGCCCTTAACTATATTTCAGGCACCACTATAATCACATTTTCAGATGTAACTCCCTAAGGTCTCATTAGCAAGTTAAGGTTGATATAATTTTCACCCCCATTTTGTAGATGAGAAAAGTAAGGCACAGCTAACAATCACCTGAGCTTGGATTCACATCTAGGTAGTTTATAATCTTTACTAATAGCCTGTGCTGATTTTCATGTAAATCTATTTTAATAGAATTGTTTGTAATAATGAATGGTGAGGAAGAAATACTATAACTTTCAACATACCCAAAGTACCTTGGTGTGAGCTAAATGTTTTTTGATAGCCAGTTGTGGTGGCACATGTCTGTAATCCCAGTACTTGGGAAGCTGAAACAGGATGATTGGAGGTTTAAGGTCAGCCTCAGCAACTTAGCAAGGCCCTCCACAACTTAGTGAGACCCTGTTTCAAAAAAAAATGCTGAGAGTATAGGTCAGAGGTAGAATGCTCCTGCGTTCGATCCCCATCTACACACACACACACACACACACACACACACACACACACACACCAAAAAAGCTTAGGTTTTTAAGTTTTTAATGATAAATAGCAGGTTACATTGTAATACCTTGAAGGTTGTAAGAGCTGATTTTGTGTGTGTTGGTGTAGTGGTGGTCTTTTTCTCATCTATTCAACAAATATTCAAATACTAACCTGTGTGCTAAGAAATCAAGCAGAATTCAAATGAGATGCCTGCCCTCAGCTGACTCCTCTTGAAGAGGAAGCTAGACATACAGTACACACAAATACAAAAGATGATGCCAGGAGAGTACATCAGCACACAAGAGATGGTGGTCAAGTTCATCAAAGGTAAAGAAGAGGGAAGACTTCACAGAGGCATATATTCAGAATATATGACCAGTCAACTGTCCCAAACAAATTAGTCTAATGAAATTATTAATCTAGTTAAATGCTCTAACTATATCTTTTCATCTTCTAATATATGAAGAACAGATTTCAGAGGGATGTGGGGTCAAGCTAAACTTTCTTCATTATATTATACTCTTAATTCAAATCATAGTGACTAGGATTCTGTAGCATTCTGGTTTCTGTGCTGTTTCCAATTGATTTTTATTTTTGTTTTGTTTTGTTTTGTTTTGATGGGCATTTTGACACTCTGTAAATATTGACATAATTGGCTACTTTAGTTATGGTATGATGTTGACATTTCTCTAGGTCTCAGAGAAACTGGTGACAACCCTGAATCAACACCTTGCCCTTGGCTATTACCAAATCAAGTGTGGCAGCAGAGAGGCAGGTTGCAGTAGTGATGGATGAGAATGTGTATATTTCGAGTGGAGTGTCTGCTTAGGAAGGGTCAGAAGTACCTTCTGTTTTATCAGGCCTCAGAAGACTTCATATGTGATTTCCAGGCTAATTGCTGAATCAACATAAGAGCATTCCGTGGTAACCAACTTGCATCTGTTGGGCTCCAGGAATAGGCTGTTGTAGGACTAGCAACAGAGTCCCAATTGAATCATCTAATACTATGTTAGAAATGAGCAGGTATTAAGCAAAAACTTGGGAGAAAACTATAACTGAGGCAATTCCATCAGAAGTGAGAGGCACCATCTTACAGAATGAATAATTCATTCTTTTAGAGAAGGGAGATGAGCTGGAGAATCTACAGAAATCGTAAGTGACTTAGTGAAAATTGCTGCACTGTACATGTTTAGGCACAGGATTCTGGATGGGTAGGGGTTGCTGCTTCTGTAAAGTAGCAGAGTACCTGGAGTTCCAAGATGGAGAAAATGAGCCCATAGAAGTTAATCCTTTAGATAGCAACTCTTATAGTCTGGATCTTGTCTATTGTTTTAGTCAGCTTTTTTGTTGCTATGACCAAAATACGTGACAAGCACAACTGAGAGGAAGAAAGATGTATTGGCTCATGGTTTTAGAAGTTTCAGTTCATGGTTGTCTGACTCCAAGGCAGAAGCTGTTCATTGTGAGGGCTTTGGGGATGGTGGAGGAGGAAAAGCTGCTCTCAGCTCATGGAGGTCAGGAAGCAGACAGAGGGCGACGAGAGGGCCAGAGATAGATAGAGGCCACAACACCATGCCTCCAGGATCCACCTCCTCTACCCATGCTCCACCTTTGAACCTGGCTGCATTGTCTAACACAGATTTTCTGGGGGAACATTTTGTATCCAAACCATAACAAATATCCCCCAAAGGTCCAAGTGTTAAATAAAGTCTTGGTCACCAGCTTGGTGCTCTTGGGAGGTGGTGGGACGTTTGAGAGTTGAAGTCTAGTTTCAGGTCTTATGTCACTGGGAGTGCGGCATAAAAGGGGATTGTGGAACTCCTGTCCCTTCATGTCTCTCGCTTGCTTCCCAGACTTGAGGTCAGCTGCTGCTCCCTGACACATACTCCTGCCATGGTGCTCTAGGCCAGGCCAAAGCAACAGGGTCAGTCATGGGCTGAAACCTTCAAACCGTGAACCCAAATAACCCTTTTCTCTTTATTTTTCTTCTCTTCTCTTTTCTCTTTTTTTTTTTTTTTTTTTTTTTTTTTTGTGGTACTGTGGATGGAACCCAGGGATATTCTACCTCTGAGCTACACCCTAGCCCTATTTTATTTTTTATTTTGAAACAGGGTATCATTAAGTTACTGAAGACCTGACTAAGTTGCTGAGGCTGGCCTTGAACCTATGATCCTCTCATCTAAGCCTCCCAAGTACTGGGATTACAGGCATGCATCACCATGCCTAGCAAACTATTCTCTTTATAAGTTTACTTACCTCGGGCATTTGTTACAGTAATGGAAAACTCTTTAACACTGTGATCTATCAGGGAGGGAGGTAAGTATCAAAGAAACAGGCAGGCAGGGCTAGGACTAGGTCGAGCAAGAGACAGAAACTTGTGCAAGGTCAGAGACTGTCTTTGTTCATCATGAGTATTTGGCATGAGTGCTGACTTTTCAAAATATTGTATTAAAATGTTAATTATCTTTATTATTATGCCTTTGACACTCCTTAAGTTTTGTGCCAGATGGGAGAACCTCCCTCACGCAGGCCCCATATGACTGCAATTGAAATGAGATGTTCAATGTGCCCTCTTGTCCAGTGAGTAGAATTCTTGCTTTCTACTTTACGTGTGACCTCAAAGGGCATCTGATGTTCTCTTGAGACAAACTGGCTTCAGCATCATGCCCTTCCAGAAGACACACTTTTTTCCATTAACATTGGTCATTTTTGAAAATTGATTTAGTTTCCCCCATTGAAAAATTGGAAAATGCCTTGTAAAACAATTTAGATATCTGGTTCCTTTGAAAATTGGAAGATCTCACACACTGGATCTATATTTCCTCATGGCACTAAGCAACTAAAGCTGATTGGAATATTTTCTCCAGTTCTCCAACCAAAATATGTATGAATTTTACCTGTTTGGAGCTGTAGGTATTGAGATTCTGAACTCTGATTTAATTTAAAATTTTTTTTGTTCTGGTGATTCTACCTTGGAGCTACAACCCTAGCCCTATTTATTTTTATTTTTGAAACAGTGTCCCACTAAATTGCTGAGATGGCTCAATCCTGTGATCCTCCTGTCTCTGCTTCCCAAGTACTGGGATTAACACCCATACACACATTTCTGTTGTTTTTGTTGCATTGTTGCAATATTCCTAGCAAGCAAGACAGGCAGTTACTAAGTAACAAGTACTTGGAACAAGTATTTAGGGAGGGTGGAACAATGAAGGGAAGGTGGAACCTGCTGTAAGAGAGCAAACTGCACAGGTGGACTGACCTCCCGTGGACTTTGGGGGCCTAATCAGCAGAGGGTGTGTCTCTGCTGGGGTCTGAAGGGTGAGCACAAGTAGTATTCTCATAATGAAGGAGACTTGCAATTCAGGCCAGCAAGGCCTGGAATGTGAAGGCTCTAGGGGAAGAAGGGGGAGTGGGGCACATTCAAGAAAGGGGAATTAGCAGAGCATGGTTGCACACACTTGTGTTCCCAGTACTTGGGAGGCTGAGACAGGAGGACCACAGATTCAAGGCCAGACTCAACAATTTAGCAAGACCCTATTTCAAAATAAAAAAGGGTCAAGGGTGTAGTTTGGAGGTAGAACACCCCTGGGTTCAATCCTCAGTACCAAAAACAAAACAAAACTCTGGAATTAAATTCAGGGGAAGCTACTTAACTTCTCTGAGCATGGTAACAGTGTGTAGCTCACATAGCTCTCATGGAGAGTCAAATGCTATAGTAAATGAAGTGGTTTTAAGAGTGCTCGCTTCATAGTGAGCCCTTAATAGATGTTACCTAATGTTATGAGTCCCATTCTTCTTGTTGAGAGGGCAAGGATATTCAGGGCCTGGGATGCCCTTGGCATTTTGTTCTCTTTCCTGAAGGCATTTGGAAACTAGTGCATGGTTTTAGTTGGGGATTTGGCACAACTAGATTTTATTTTCAAAAGGTCCATGTGAGCCAGAGGTGGTGGCATACTCCTGTAATATCAGTACTTGGAAGACTGAGATAGGAGAATCATAGGTTCGAGGACAGCCTCAGCGAGTAGTGAGACTCTCATCAACCTAGCGAGATCCTGTTTCAAAAATAAAAATAAAGCCCAGCATGCTAGTGGTTGCCCATAATTGCAGTACTTGGGAGGCTGAAATAGGAAGATCATAGGTTCAAGGACAGTCTCAGCAAGTACTAAGACTCATCAACCTAGTGAGACTCTGTTTCATAAAATAGGGCTGGGGATGTGGCTCAGAGGTAGGGTTCTGGGTTCAACTCCCAGTAACACACACACACACACACACACACACACACACACACACACACACATACACACACACACACAAAGTTCCATGTGGCTGTAGTGTGGAAAATGAAATGAAGATCAGTGAAGAGACCCTGAGCAAAAGACCCCAGGGAGAGATGGCCAAGGAGGTGCTGGTGGCTGTCCTGACTTGGTCACTTCACAGAATTTGAAGAAGTCCCATGACCATCTTAACAGATTCATTCGGAAATTCAACAAAACTCCATTTTCTTGTCTATTGTAGAGTTTTTTTAATAGAACAAATGCACCCTGCTGTCATATGTGGATTTTTGATCTCAGTTCTTCCATAAATTCAGAAAGCAGCCTTGGGCAATCTTTGTGTGCTCATTCAGTCAGAGACACAGAAAGGTATAAGGGGAAACTAGATTCTATACATACAGAGCAAAGTCAGCATCTTTGATTACAGAACCCATTTACAAATGCCTTTAAGAGGTTCCAAATACTTGCATTCTCCATTTGCTTTGTGCCTTGAACTTCATTTTAGCAGGGAAATTGGGCTGGTTTGTCCTTCACAAAGCCACAGTCAGGGCTGTCAGAATCTGTGGCCTCAGGTGAAGGCAGGGTGCTGCGCTGGGCAATTTTCACATCAAGTCTTGGTAGTGCCAAAAATTCATTAGGTAATGAAAGCTCTCAAGAAACATTAAAAATGCTCTAGCTCTCTCTGGATTTATGGTTGATTTTTTTTTCTTAAATGCATCACTTTTGTTATAATTGGCTTGCTTGATATTGGCAGACTTAAAAATGTACCTAATGAATTCACTATCCATGGAGGATTGACTGTGATACCAAAGGTAGAAAATGTTGAAGTCTAGAATCATGTCAAGCTAAATGTTCACTTCCCAGAGATAATTCATGATGCTACTCAGCTCTGAAAGGGGTAAGGGAAGACTGGAGCAGACTTTCCTCTCGGCACGACACATTCTGGATTTATTCTAATAGAATATGGTTTCATAAGGGTTTCTTTTCCTTCATGGTGTGCTTATGAAGTATATTATTCCCTGCTGGGAAAATCATATATGAATATTGGCCTATTTTTAATAATTATCATTTATTTTGTGTACATTGATGAGAGCACTGATTTTTCTATGTGAAGAATGAGTGTTTTGACTTACATGAATTTTCAAAACCAAGAGCCCATATTGGACTAAAAATTACCATTGCAAAAAGAAACCCTTGTTTATGTTTAAAAAAAAGTATCTTCAATTTTTATGTGTGCATATTTGTTTCAAAGTAAGTACACAAAGCCACTAATATTACTGAGTATTGCATATTTTAGGGTGGCTTTTAAAAATAAAATGGATCAGCTAACTTTGCAATTTTCTGGTAAAATGACATTTGTTTCTTTTTTAGGGTGAGGTATGTGAACATGAAACCCTCTCAGTAACTCCTTGGTGTTTTATTGAGTGGATATGAGCCCTTTCACTATAGTTATTCTTTTCATAGTATGTTAACTACATCATGACAAGGACTCAGTTATCTCCACTATTTGGTATCACCAAATGCCTTTCTGATACATTGGAGGTACTTAATAAACACTAGTTTAATTAATGAATAAGTATATGTATTGTGCTATCAACAGCATGCTTTAGCATGTAGATGGTGTTGCAAATGGAAAAGCTTTTAACTTTGCACTTTTGAGGTTGAGAGAGGATGTTGATTTGTGCCCATTCCTGCCATGATTTACCAACCATGGTGCCATCTAGCCCAGTTCTCACCACTGCTGAAACTTCCCCTGTGACTGGGAGCCATCAGGACAGAGAGAGCCTGGATCCTGCCTCCTATCTCATCATCCTCAGAGTGTGCTCTCTGAACTAGTACCATCAGCATAATCACAGGGACTTGTTATTCACACCAACTCACACTGACCATTCACTGATTCATAGTGCAGCAAGGAACATGGGGGTGGGCTCAGCAGTTGGGTTTTAACACACCCTCTAGGTGATTCTGATGTCTTTAAAGTATGAGACCCTTTATGTACACATGCTTGTATGGGCACTGCTAACATCTGCCTCTTACTCTCTTCCCATTCTTCCAGTGATTGCCAACTTCCCTCCTGATTGACACTATAATTTTGAGGATATGAATTCTTCAACATGAACAAATTTTAGCCTTTGAAGAATTTCTATCCTAGAGTAATTTGCATAGCTCAGATCTGACTGACACTTTATAGGAGTGCTTGGAATTCTCTTAGAGGCTCTATTAGCTATCTATTGCTGCATAGTAAATTAGCCCCAAACCAAGCAGATGAAAACAAGAGATTCCAGGAGCATCTTATTTGAGTGGTTTTGGCTTAGGTCTTTCAAGAGGTTGAACTCAAGGTATTGTTTGGGTCTACAGACAAATCAAGGCCTGACTGGGGAAGAATCTGTTTCAAGTTTACCTACATGGCTGCTGTAGGACCTCAGAGATCTCCTTCTGTGTTTATTCATGTGAGACACTCACAGGGTTGCTTTGTGCCAAGGTAGCTGGATTCCACCAGTGCAAGAGAAAACACATGAGGGAAGCCACAGTCTTTTTCTAGCCTAGTCTTGGAAGGGACGCTACATTACCTGTGCTGCATTCTATTCATTAGAAGCAAGTGGGCAAATCCAGTCTATGCTTAAGCAGAGGGGATAGCACAAGGGCATGTAAAAGAGGTGCCAGGAATCAATGGGAGTCAACTTGTAGAACTCCACAGAGCTAAATTATTTTCACTTTCTCTTCTTCCCTGCACTGCAATATTTCAATTAGGACCCAGGATTTCAAGTGCCAGAAGTCTCAACACAAACTGGCTTATACAAAAAGAAAATGTGAGCAGCTTAAGGTATGGTTTGACATAAGAGTTTGATCAAATGTTGTCAGCTGGACCTGGTAGTCTTGGTTCCATTTGCTCTGTGTTGGTTCCATTCTGAGGTAGCTTCTCCTCTTCTGATCAAAGTTATTGGTGGAAAGTAGAAGTCTCCACTGGAAACTCCAAGGTTTAAAGTTAGTGTTGGAGTGTAGAAGTCTCCAGTAGTAGACAGAAAAATCCTGGTACCAGTCCTTTTGGCTGGGTGGGTCACAGGCTCATGCCTGAGCCAGTCGAAAGGCTGTGAAATCATGATGGTATTGGCTGAGACCCACAACATACAGCATACCCACAATCAGGGAAGAGAATCATAAGAGTTCCAGTAGCTATGAGAGCAGAAGGTGGGTGCCTGGTCTTCCTACCACATCACACAGGCATTTCACCCACATCCTGGGTTTGCAGTAAGGCAGAACCTCTGGGAAAACATCTGCCTCTCCATCACCCTCACCCCATATCCAGGGGATCACAGAGACCTCCTGATCTACTGCTGTCTCTTCTCTGCCAACATTATCCAAGTCACCCTGATTCCCTCATCCATGTCTGCATGCTTACATTTTTTTCTTATTTACCTTCAATCTGTTCTCCACAGAGTAATTTTTAAAACATACATCTGGATGAGATTTATTTCATGATGAAAATTCATCAAAGTCCCACTAATTAAAGTCTAGAGGCCATAAGACCTACTCTCTCCCCACCTTTCTGGCTTGACCACTGTCCACCAGTAGTTCTCCCTCTCTGGGATCCCCACATTCTCCCAGCTGCTTCCTGCCATCCTTTTTCATCGGCTCCTTGGGGACACTCTTTTCTTACATTAGGCTTTTTTCTTGTGCACAATATTCAATATTAGGCTCATCTTCAGGTCTCAACTTTAATGTCACTTCTTTAAACAGGCCTTCTCTGAGTTTCTAACATTAAATATTCTCACTGTGCCCAGTAATTTTTTAGGATACTTACCAGAATTTTAATTTTATGTTTGTACAATTCCTTCCCCCTTTGACCACAAAATTTCTAAAGACAATGAACTTACTATATCCATAGATCTCTTATTCGGGATGTGATAGGCACTCAGTAAATATTTGATGAATGTGATTTATTTCATTCCCATGCAATGAAAATTAAATAAATTGAAAAATTAAATCAAATTCAAAGTTTATTAGAGTTGGGATTTTGGGGTGGTCTTGTTTGGTCAGGAGCTACCTGGTTCATCTATAATGCACATTCATGCTACTATAATTTGGGTGTTGAATGTCTCCCAAAGGTCCATGTATAAAAGATTTGGCTCCCAGGGTGGCAGTATTTGCAGGTGCCTATAACAGTGGACCTTTAAGTGGACTTAAAGTAGACCTTTAAAGTGCTTTTAAGGTGAACCTTTAAGAGATAGGGCCTTGTGAAGGGGTTCTTAGATCATTTATGACATCCCCAAAAGGGATTGTGAGATCCTGACCCATCAATTATTCTCTTTTGCTTCCTGGCTTTTGATATAAGCAGATTGGCCCTGCTATGCACTTCCTCCATGTTGTGCTAACCTTGGAAGAGGTCCAAAGAATGGGACCAGATTTTGGACTAGAATCTACAAAAATGTGAGGCAAAACAAACCGTTTCTCTTTATAAGTTAATTGCCTTGGGTATTTCATTACAGTAATCTTTTGGGAGCTCAACAAATTATCCCTATTTTGTAAAATAGGAATCTGATACAAAAATGAAGTGACTCCCTCTAACTCACATGGTTCAGAAGTGATAGAGGTCGGATACCCATAGAAGTCTTTGACTCTAAAATCCTGGGTATGATTGGAATTATGGGAAAAGATAGTAGCACACTCATTTTTTATTTTTATTTTTTCACTATGGTATTTTTGATTGGACAAGGTCAAAAGGGAAAGACAAACATGAAAGTGAAGCTCTGTTTACTTACTTGGAGCAGAAAACCAGATCTAAAATCACCAGAGTGAGGGCAGTATAGATTTGGAGGAGTTAAATCTTTTTATTATATGTTTCAGATTTTCCTATCCATTAAAATAAAGTTAAAGACTGTTGAGTAATCCTGCAGCATGGGAGGTGTACAATCCACCTGCCCCTTCTTTACACTCTTGATGGGATTTGTATGTATTGTGGGCATAAAGTTAAATAATAATCCATCCTGTTTCCTTGTTTTTCCAACTAGTCTACGTCCTTTTCCCCCCTCTGTTTATCTCAAACACTGTAAGTATATGCTAGCTTAGGAAGGCTCTTAAAGGGTTAGGGGTATTGAAGAAGGAGACTGTAGGGATTGCAGTTGAAAACAGAACTGCAGTCAGTGTGAGAATTGGTTGGTTTCTTGATTATCCAATAAGTTTTGAAGCCGACTCTCAGCTTGTTGGAGTGAATCCTGCCATTTTGGTTTGGTTTGGAGCCTTTTCTTTTCTCCCTTCCCCTTCAAGTATCTTCTCATTCCTTCTCTTCTTTTTCCATTTTAATCTCTGTGTAAGGTACCTCCACCTCTACCCACCCCAAGCATCCTGCATGATGTGGGGGGTGGGGTGCACAAAAATGACCCGGGAAACAGTTGGTAAGACACTTGACTGGTCAGGATTCTAGGGAAACTTCCCATAGCACAGAGATATGACGGATAATACCTGTAATGGTTACTTTCATGTGTTGGCTTGGTTAGGGTATGATACCCAGTTATTTAATCACACACTAATTTAGAATCTAAGCGTTGCTGTGAAGACTTTTTATAGATGTAGCCAACATCCACCATCAATTGATTTTTAAGGAAAGGGGCAATGCTGGTGGGCCCCATCCAATCACTTAGAAGCAAAGAATAAGACTTCTTGGAAAGGAAGAAATTCTGCTTCAAATCTGAAGGATAGAGTCCTACCTGAGTATCTAGCCTGTGAGCTGCCCTACAGATTTAGGGCCAACCTGCCATCTCCTCATAA